>CAWUFW010033643.1:0-12071 GCA_963921515.1 Calotriton arnoldi
TCACAGACAACATAAGTGCTGGCGCGCACATACAGCGGCCTTCAATGGCAGGCTGCTCATGAGTTTAATCAATATAGATGCCAGTGTGCACACACCGGTTTGTGATGACAAGCCGGGCACATGTTTCAGAACATAGAGTCAGCACCACTTCCCAAGACAGGTAGGAAGGGCATGCACACTTTCACACTGTATTTACAGTGGGGAAGTGTTTAGAGCCTGGAGGCCACACAAGAGAATCAGAAAAACCTAGGAGGAAAAATCTAAAAGTTTAGGGAAATACTACCTGACAAGTATCAGGTCAAACACAAACTTTCATTGTGCATATTGTCAATAAAGCATTTGAAATGAAGAATTGTGTGTCTGAGTCTTTCTTTACTCACTGCAGGCCACATAAGGCAACCATAGGACCTACCACAAGAGGACCCTGCACTCCAGTGACCAAGAACAAAACCTCCAGGTATAGGAATGCTCCAATCAGAATATATGATGATACAATGCAAAACATTACAATGCATGCTTTTACAACGCGATTTGTACAGCGCAACTACCATTACATCCCATGTTTTTACAATGCATACCATTACATCGCATGTTCATAGGAATACACTAAAACTACCATTACAACGCAGTCCATTACAATGCATACTAATACTACGCATACTATTACTACGCATATTTACAAAAAAAACAAATTTCAATCATTTTCCTTTTTTTAAAAAAAGTATAACCAACTCCTGGAACGGTATGCAAGGGAAATAGGAGTTTTGGGTGGGGGAGTGTATTAATACCCGGTATTAAAATAAATACTTGGGTATTAAAATTAATACTCATATACTTTTAAATGTACCGATCCAATTTAATACCCGATTATTATTATCAAAATGTAAACAAATGTTCACAAAAACCAGAATAATGAATAAATACAGAGTACAAACAGAGACAAAGAGAGATTTTACACCCACCATTTTTAACCACGAAAAAAGGCAAGTCCATCAACTATTTTTATGAATGCCCCTCATCCCTCAACTTGACAAAATGGCTGACATTCCATGAATACATTTTTTTAACGAACATTTTAAGACATAACAAATTAATTATACATTCTGTCAGGTTCTGAATCACGTGAAAAAACTGTTTTCAAAACATATTTTCTTTTAAATATCGTTTACCCTCAAAACACGCATAAAAGCAGCCGTCCACCATTTTGAGCACAGTGATAAACTGACTACCACAGTTACCACACGCATTTTTCAAGCGAGAAAAGAATAGAGCATTTGATAAGCCAAACAGTGCCATCTACAACCAGAAGTAAGTGTGCAATTTAGCTATTTAAGGAACACAATATTAACACATAAATCAGAAATACTAACAAGTATATTTTAGAAATGTTTTCCAGCATTTGCTGAATTTCAAAACCAGCAAGAAATTAAAAAGAGATACTACCCAGCAAATCAATCCTTTCATCAGTAAGTAACCAAAAATTATTAATTTTACGATAAATAAATAAAATTAGGCATTTTAAAAATAATATATATATATTCATTTTATATTTAAAGATTTGTGTAAAAAAACAGTTGGGAGTAAAATGTTAAAACGATAACATGGGTGCTTGACTCAGGGAAAGAGCTGGATGGTGGTGGGGGACAAATTTACTATTCCAACTCCAACAGGTGTTTGCCTCAGTGTAAGTGCTGGATGGTGGTGGGGGCAAATTTACTATTCCAACACTGACAGGTGCTTGACTCAGGGATAGAGCTGGATGGTGGTGGGGGGAAAATTTACTATTCCAACTCCAACAGGTGTTTGCCTCAGGGAAAGAGCTGGATGGTGGTGGGGCAAATTTACTATTCCAACTCCGACAGGTGCTTGACTCAGGGATAGAGCTGGATGGTGGTGGGGGGAAAATTTACTATTTCAACTCCGACATGTGTTTGCCTCAGGGAAAGTGCTGGATGGTGGTGGGTGGCAAATTTACTATTCCAACTCCGACAGGTGTTTGCCTCCGGGAAAGTGCTAGATGGTTGTGGGGGGGCAAATTTACTATTCCAACTCTGACAGGTGCTTGCCCCAGGGAAAGTGCTGTATGATGGTGGGGGGCAAATTTACTATTCCAACTCCGACAGGTGTTTGCCTCAGGGAAAGTGCTGAATGGTAGTGGGGGGAACATTTACTATTCCAACTCCAACAGGTGTTTGCCTCAGGGAAAGTGCTGGATAGTGGTGGGGGGAAAATTTACTATTCCAACTCCGACAGGTGCTTGCCTCAGGGAAAGTGCTGGATGGAGGTGGGAGGGAAATGTACTATTCCTACGCCAAGTAGAGCATGCCTCAGGAAAAGTGCAGGATGGTGGTGGAGTGCAAATTTACTATTCCAAATCTGACAGGTGCTTGCCTCAGGGAAGGTGCTGGATGGTAGAGGGGGACAAATTTACTATTCCAACTCCGACAGGTGTTTGCCTCAGAGAAAGTACTGGATGGTGGTGGGGGCAAATTTACTATTCCAACTCTGAAAGGTGTTTGCCTCAGGGAAAGTTCTTGATGGTGGTTGGGGGCAAATGTACTATTCCTACTCCAAGTGGGACATGCCTCAGGAAAAGTGCTGGATGGTGGTGGGTGAAAATTTACTATTCCAACTCCGACAGGTGTTTGCCTCAGGGAAAGTGCTGGATGGTGGTGGGGGGCAAATTTACTATTTCTACTCCAAGTGGGGCATGCCTCAGGAAAAGTGGTGGATGGCAGTGGGGTGCAAAATTACTATTCCTACTCTGAGTGGGGTTTGCCTCTTGTACAGTGCTGACTGGTGCTAGGGGCAAAGTTGTAGTTCGCAAATTAAAGCTGGAAATTATTAAAACAGTTATATTTGCATATTTATGTCAAGTATTGGAAAAGCAAACAATAAAACATTTTTAAAAAGTGAATCTACTCCACAGAATAAAGGATATACAACACCGACAGAGGAGGACACACTCTCCAGCCCAAAATAACAACACGCCACAATTGTCAAAGAAAACAAAAAAGAAAGCAAGGTAAACATATTCACATATACTTTTTTAATCATTTGCAGGTTAGAAGTGCACAAGCATTTTTATGTTGTGTATATGTAACTTGAAACTATGAAAATCACTTACAAAAGAAAAATGTCTTTCAATCAAGTTTAAAAAGGAAAATCAATTTTTTTGCAGGCTAATTGGAAAACTGAATATTCCTTAAAGAATACAGGAAACACCCTAAAGCCACGAATTAAACAAAGGACAACCCCTCAGAAGAAAACCATTGTTACAAGGTAAAGTTTGAGCCATAATCTTTTTTAAATAAAGTTTGCAGTGCACAATCAGTGTTTTCAAATAAATGTACCTTTGAACAAAAAATTTGAAACTCACAAACAAAAGCAAAGTGTCGGAAAAAAAGCAAGCCGAACTAAATAAAAATATATCCAAAAATTTGTTGGGGATAATTTGAAGGTTTAAAGTGCACAAGCATTGAAAAGCAATAATCTTTTAAATTGCAGGGTAATAGTAAATCTTTAAAAATCCATACAATAATTCATAATATTTCATCACTTTTTCCAGAACCAATTAAAAAAGAAAAAGGCCCAAATTGAAAAACAGCCTAGGAAATAAAGACCAACAACAACAAAACTTTCTGAAATAACAAAAGAAAACCCTCAAAAAGGTAAGCTTTACAATTAACTCTAGTGTATTCAAACGTAACCATAAATTAATTTTTAGGTAAAAAAATCAGCAAACTATTCCAAACAAAGAACAACATGCAAATGCAATAAAATCAAGGTTCAAACTGCCAAATATTTGAGCTGTAAAATATTGTGGATTAACTTTTCACTTCCATATCTTTTTTCTAAGGAAAACAACAACACTTCAAATCAATTAAACAATAGTTTTCTCTTTTTCAATTTTTTACAGATAATGGCATCCAGAAAACAAGCAAATTACATCAAGTCCAGCAGAGGAAACAGTCTATTAAGTGACAGTGGCTACGTTTATTGTAAGGAGGGATTAACTGAGCCCAGGTGTCATTCGAGGGGTGTGCAATATTACTCATCCCATTGCACAGGCAGAGCGGTTACTGTTGGTGTCTCTGTTGAAAGTACCACAGAGCATAACCACTCTGCCTCTGCAATGGAGATAGAGGTTCGTGAAAATATCAATGAAATTAAAGCCCTAGCATCAACCTCCAATGAACCCTGTGGCTAAGTTTTGAGGGAGGTTTCACAACACATTCCATTACATGTAGCAAGTTGTATGCCCACAATCCCCAACCTACACAGAATTATTCAGCGTAAAAAACAGGCACGTGACCCCCTACATGTAACACCCCAAATCTTTTCTGACATTAACATTCCACCTGAACTTTCTATAACTGTTACTAATGAACCCTTTCTTTTGCATGACAACAAAAACCCTCTTAAAAGAATACTAATCTTTAGCACACCCCATAATCTTGTTAAGTTTGAGAGTAGGGATATGTGGATGATGGATGGGACGTTTAAATCCACACCCCATCCATTCACCCAAAAATACACTATTCATGCCTACATTAATCAAACAGTAGAGCCCTTAGTGTACAGTTTACTCCCTGATAAACAATCCTCAACATATACTGAATTTTTGTCAGTGATAAAAGCTAAAACCTTGAACAAAAGTCCTAGAAAAGTGTTAATTGACTTTGAATTACCTATGATTAACACAATTACCAAAATGTACATGGACACCCAAATTCAAGGATGTTTTTTTCACTTTTCACAGGCGTATTGGCGAAAAATTCAAAAAATATCCTTAGTTGAGGATTAAATATCAGATAGCAAACTGCAATTTGAATTAAAAAAACCTAACTGCACTTTGTTTTGTTCATCCTGACAGTGTAGATGAATACTACACATCTATTACTGAATCTGACTACTTTACTACAAACGAAGACAAATTGGCACCCCCTCTAAATTACTTTGAAGACACATGGATTGGTCATCTAAGCAGGTCAGGTCGCAGGAGGAAACCACGTTTCCATGTGAAGTGGTGGAACTGCTTCTCGACCTGCTTAGAGGGAGGAGCTAAAACAAATAATGAGATAGAGGGATAGCACAACTCCTTCAACAAATCTATTGGTAAACCACATCCTAACTTCTATCATTTTTTGGAAATTTTAAGGAAGGAGCAAAGTTTCCAAGAAATGAGAATTTCGCAATCATTAACTGGTAGTCTGAACCCATGAATTTCTAAAAGAACAAAGGAAATGTCCGAGCGACTATTGGGTGCAATTCAACAATTTTCATTGATGGTGGCTTCAGACTACCTAGATACTATTGCACACATCCTCCATTTCTAATCTACCCTATCTCCTATAACTCCTTACTTGCCTGTTTTGACAAAAAATACCCCTAATTCAGTTGGCATTTAAAAAAAAAAAAATTATTAAAAAAAAAGAAGTCGGGTTTCTTACCTTCAGTTGTCTTCTTTTTCAACTCTTGACTTACGTACAATCCAGCATTTCACCAAGAGTCTTGAGCAGTCCTTTAAACCATTTCAAATAATCCATAATTCGTGAAATCATCCATAACCCGAGTTAAACTAACCAAAAATGGCACAGTTCGACAAAGCCATATTTTTACAGCAAAAAATTAAACTGTAAACTATACTGTGCACACCTAGAAAAAACGAATATGCCTCCTTATTACGCATGCCTTCACTCCGCTTGCAATTACAACGCGGTCGTTACAACGACCACGTTGTAACAACGCATACCATTACCCCGCAAGTCGTAGCAACGACTTGCGGAGGGGGGCGCTGGATGTTGGAATAGTATAATTTACTATACCAACTCCAGTCTGTGCAGACAGTAGGAAAAGTGTTGGATTTTAAATCCAACACCTTCTCCCCCCTCCGCAAGTCGTTGTTATGACTTGCAGGGTAATGGTATGCGTTGTTACAACGCGGTCGTTGTAACGACCGCGTTGTAATTGCATGCAGGGTGACGGATTCGTTATAAGGGCTATTTACCAGAAAAAACGCACCCAAAAATAAATACCGAAAAAGAGTTTTTGTTTGGCAAAAAACGCAACAAGAATCCATCGATGCAATCCTATCTTGCTCGAATTCAAGTTTAACAAAACCATGAAAAAGTATTAAAGTTTTGAAAAAAATCACAACCCAAAAATCCATTGTTGCAATCCTCTCTTGACCAAAGTCCAGCAGAAGTCCCAAATCCATATAGCAATGGTTTAAAACCACGTTGTCTTTCTCCATGTTCTTTCATCCAGTCCGGAAAACCGCGACAATGCAATTACAAATTTTCTAAAAACCTGTTGCAACAAAACAATTACCAAAAAAGATTACTTTCATGACACTTTTGTTTATTAGAATAAATAATCAATCTTTTAAAATTAATTCTATTAAACAAAAAGTGTTACGGAAGCATTCAACCCGACGTGGGCTTACAACTTCTACCTGTTTCGGAAAAGATTTTTAAGTTAAAACACACAATAACATCAAAATACACCTTTCCTAATTCTTACTACCTCCCTCCTCTCTCATTACAATAAACTTTACCACCTTTAATCTATTTTTAATAATTTAAATTCGCCTTACCTGGACGCAGCTCTCCCTTGGTTTTGATTCGGACCACCACAAACCTCGCAATTACGAAACTTACGTATGCAAGGCAACGTCATCTCTTTCCGTAAAAAGGAAAAAAAAGACAATTTCACCCATTGAATTCAATGGGAAACCGTGGGAAAACCTATAAAGAAATTTAAAAATATATGTTATAATGCATTCAAAAATCTATGAATATTTTTTAAAAATAATATCACTAATAAAATATTTTTACAACATTTTTGCATATTTATTTATTCTGTTTTATATTTCCAATAAATACAATAAAATTATTTACAATACTATTAATGTGGCTATTGCTTTTATTTATATTTTATATTTTAAAAATTTAAATTTTACTTCTACAGATTTTAGATGTCTATTTATACATACCTATGTTGTCCAATTATGCTCTATTAATTTCTAGAAATATTCTAATACATTCTTAAATAATTTTTATTTTAAATAATTTAAGTTAAAAATATTTAAAAAAAATTTAATTATAGATTATATTTTTCCCTTTACATCAACTCATCCCGCTACCCAAAATCACCCTGAGTTTATCTGCACATTACTTATTTTTTCTTTTTTTTATAATTTAATTAAAATTTTAACAATGAAAACACATATAAATTAAACTATAACTAATACTCAAGTATTACAATTAATACCCGAGTATTAATACACTCCCCCACCCAAAACCCCTGTTTCCCTTGCACCCCGAGGTTAGGTGAAAATGCTTTTTAAAATATTAATAATTAACTTTTTTTTTTATAATTTACTAACAGTAAATCTAAATAACAATTAATACTCCTAGGGGGCCCATTACGATGGCGGGCGGAAGCACTACCGCCGTGCTGGCGGATGCAAAAACCACCAGTTACCGCCGGCACGCAGCAGTCCACACGCCCGCCCAATTACGATGCGAAAAGCAGGCCAAACACCGCCGGCAAGCCAGCAACACCGTCCGCCATCAAAGTGCGCCCGCACACGTAGCGGCGCAGCACAACTGACACACACCGTCCGACGAAACACGTCCCGCCCGGCGCATAAATTACGATGCCGCAAACAAACGGCTCCCACGGCAAAGAGACACCGCACGTGAAAGAGAGGCGGAAACACGGACGCAGAGCACGGACAACGAAGAAGCGGCACCCCGGGCATGAATCCAGCACTGCAGGCCCTTCCCATGCTTCTGCTGATGCACCACCAAGGACGCAACGCACCGCGGAGACGCAGGTAGGCACACACACAACAAGTGCACGCAAACAGCGCACACAGTGCAAGGGCGGATAAAGCGGACAACCCCCACCAGCGCGTGCACACTACACATCCACCATTGCATCCACATATGACACACAGGCCAAATCCTAACATCGCGGAACACATGTGTACACACCACCTGGGACTAGGAACCAACCACCCCGTCACGGCCCCAAAGCGCCGATGACGCCGCCACACATGCGCACAACGCAGAGGCCAACCGCAGCGCCATGCATGCGTCGCACACAGACACAGGGACACAACCAAGCAGCACACACACCAGCCCCACCCCGAACGCACATGACAAGTGACAGGCCTGCCACAGACATGTCCCCAACGCCCAATTCACGGACAACACCCAACGCCACACAACCGACGCACACATGTCAGTTAAGTCACGCAACAGCAGGACACACCCCAGTGTAACAAACATGGCGAAGCACACAGCGGCGGCAACACCAACTAGGAGAAGCAGGGCTCCTTCGGGAAGAGGAACGCCAGTACCACACTGAAAAACCCATACCACCCTGCACATATGAACAAGACACATGAAACGGAACACCAAAGAGCCCGGGGACCGACAACAGGTGGCCCAAGAATTACATCCACACACAAGGCCCAACGCAGAGCGGAAAGGCAGCCTGCCGCCCACACAAGGGAGAGCAGACAGCACTGAATGACCTTCCATTCCAACACCGAAACCACAGCCCTACGACAGAAGCCGGTGAATACAGCCATTGTCCAAGAATAGACCAACACAGGCATGCCGAGGAGACCGACCACACGGCAGATAGCGCATATCTCAGAAGCACACAACGGACGGGGAGGAAAGAAGAAAACACTCCCCCATGTCGGCCACATGCAAGTTAATTGGAAGGAGTCACACAGCACCGACCTTGAACTGTCTGAGAAGCATGTGGGAAGAGGGCCCGTGTCCTCCAAACAAGCCAACAGAACACAAGTCCTGTCTCCCCACGACTACACAGAGCTCACAGCAACCCCGGAGCGTGCACATTGCAGACTGCACACACAGCCGGAGCACGCCACCTCTACGAACCGCTGCGAAATGGCAACCGCAACACACCTACCCAACTACGCCGAAGAGCTCAAGCTGTACCAAACCAGCACGATACATACATTGGGATGCGATCTCCTGTCCCTGCTGAACGTAAGTTACCGACTGACTTACCGCATCACATTGTTCAGCTGCGTCATGCCCGTCTTCTACTGTCGGAGGTGTCCCTACCAGCATCCCGTCGAGATATGCCTCTCCAACCCGGCATGTCTGAAGGCGGACCTGCTACCACTACTCCTCCCTCTGGACGCACACGACAGGGCCTGCTCTGCCTATGGGGGCATGGCGTATGTGGCCAACATCGCACGCGCACTGAAATGGAACCACTGTGCCTCCACACGACGGATCATCGAGAACAGCTACATCGAATGTCACCCAGCATGCCCCATCATGGTCCTCCAAGGGACAACCTACGAACAACACCTTGACAGCCACCATCCGCTTCATTGGCTGGCAAACATGTACACCACCAATGACATGGAAGCCCTGCTGGACGGCATCGCATACCTGACAACCTGTAAATACGTCGGACCACAACGCAGGTTCCCCGAGTGACCTATGAAGTCCAACCCCGCACCCATGCTCAGCTTCCGCACGGACTGGCCAGTCACCACCACAACAGCCATACCAAACGACCGGCAACTGTAACCACACCATCAACGACATCGCCATGACATCGGATATGACCGGGACATGCACACTGTTCCCCATCACATCCAGGAACACCGCATGCATCGTGGGAGGCAGTGGCATGGGCTCTGTGCATCGCACCCACATGGACGGAACTGCACGAACAACCAGGACACGACATGGATCCAGCGCCCATGGACACACACACCGCTCAGTGGACATGAATAGGTCGCCTGGAGTCTGTGGGTGCTGCACCCCTCCCACCCCCGCCCGGGAATCCCATACCAGGACCTTTGCATGGACGACAAGTGCATACAACAACAACACGACCCCAGTGACTGTGACATGTCCAGTAACCACCACAGTGCAACAACAAGTGGCACGCCGCTGCATGCACGCAAGCACATGCCCTGATGTCATCTCACATGCACGCGTGCATGAGGAACAACCGCAGCAAACCTGTCACATGGAACTGAGATGGACTGTGCCCATGATGCCGAGCGGTCTGGTAGGCTACATGTATACCGTCTGTGTCAAAGTCCGCAGCTCCGCAGCTATACGTAAATGTACATTAGCACAGCCTTGGCCAAGCAGATGTAACCCCACACCCTATCCCATTTGTAATCATGCTCAGTATATCCTCAACATGTATTCCGCTGCCAGTAGTGTCCACTATACTGCATCACAGAGGACAGAAGACTCAATATAATGTTTGAAACCAGAACTGTCTCCGCTGACTCATTTCACAAGTACGAATGAGAGAGGATGAGAGTATGTGAAGTACACGGCAGTCGTGACATGACCATGTAGTCCACTGGTATTGGATGTCAACGCAAATGAGTAGCACTACTGTGGAAGACACACATGTGTCGTGTGAAGTCGTATGGACGCAGTGCTCAGGTGGGTGGGTGCGACGGGTAGATGCGCACATGCCAAGTTGGAGCACGCCGTGTTGGGAGGGCTCATGAACAGTACACCACCGCTTCCCTGGGCATTGTGAGAGGACACCTGTCGGGGGGAGTGAACACGTGTGTGCACAGCAGCCGGGCACACGTACAAAGCGGTACCAGGCGCACCTCAGCCCACCCTCTGTGGACAAGCTGGATCCTGTTGTGCGCCCGCCATGCCCCTTGACAAGGCACACACAGCCCCAGTCGACCAGGTGTAACCCCAACATAGTCAATCCGCACAGGCGATACAGGGCACGGGATGGCAGTGGAGCATGGTGTGTGAGAGGTCTCCTCGCGCTCCTCCTGGTCATATCACGCAGGCAATAGAACCTCAATGTCCAGCATGGCAAAAAGTCAAATGGAAGTGTAGGGGACGCACCACAGCACGAGCAGCACTGACGTCACGGGAGGTGGCTCGCACCATCCCATCCATTGCCCATCATACCAACCACGCCACATGCCATTGCGACTAAGTGCAAGCGCGTGCGCCACCACCCCTGAGCCCTCCCCAGAGAGGCCAAAGAGTGAATGTGTGGGCCATCAGCCACAGACGGAGGCGGCATGGCCGCAAGGGCAGCCACAGCCACTGGGTGTCGCAGGTGGCGGATCCGGAAGGCGAAGACTGTGATGCATAGTCCATGCAGGCCGGGTCTCCATTTGGGGCACCACGCAGGTGGACGGCGTCCCGCCACACATCATACCCTGAGACAGCCCACTCGTGCAACTGGACCCACACATACACTCCTTGCCCTCTCTGGTGCGAGCTTGGGGCTGCCTGTGCAAGCGCTAGCCTCGCAGGTGAGCATGCATATTGGGGGGCGAGGGGAGGACATGAGGGCTGGGGCGAAGATGACTGTATCACTGTCAGTTAGTACAAGGGATGACCCAGATGTGGAAAGGAAGAGACGTGTCCCGTGTGTACTGCAACTAGTCGCCAATCCAACTACCCCCCCATGTCCGGAATGTAAGCCCGCACCTAGGCCCGCCCATCCGCCACATCGAACATACCACCAGCACGACAACCTTCCCATTCGAAACACTGACTGGGGGTGGCGACCAGTGAACAATCATGTGTAGCCTACCCACGCGTACATGTGGGCCCTCCATGATCCATGTCACCTGCGGCAAAGACATGACATGCGCAATGAGGGAAGTGAGGAGAGCTGTCCGCCCCACGCGCAGAAGGTGCATCAGCTCCACAGACCCAGCAGCGAGTCCAGCAGGGGTCACATGTGCAGGGGCAGCTGTGCCTGGTGTGAAGGCACATGCATATAGACAGCACATCGACCAATGTGTAGTCTGCCCACATCCACAGTCCATCATCATGCGGACATAGGAATTGAACACAGGGCAACACATCTTAGCTGGTGCACCCACCGTGACCAACAATGCGCAATCATCGACGTACCCGCCCTGTGCATGGCCCCCCACCCAACGGAGGCACATCCAGTGCCACCATCCCACACACACAAGCCTTCCACGGAACATGCTGTGTCCAATGGTCAGTACAGAGTCAGCGCCCATCCATAATACGTAACCGGAACGAAGC
>CAWUFW010033644.1:0-12071 GCA_963921515.1 Calotriton arnoldi
GGCAGGTTTCCCTGTGCTCGTCTTCCACCGCAGCGCTTTTGTGAAAGGATTGGATGTAAGAAACTTAGGCAGTTTTCTGTCATTCATATAGGGCTGAATCTGCAGGCTAATGCAGAAGCACATTCAAAGTTTAATCTGCTCCATTCCAACCACTGAATGGTCACAGTGGTCATATAACTGTGATGGGGGGTTCCACTATGAAGAGAGGGGAATGCCCTTGACATATAAGGAAGAAGCACCGGTTACTTCATCTTACAGTCTAGAGTCCCAAGCAGCAAAAACAGACAAAGCCCTTAAATACAGATGAAAGATTAACCACGATGTCTTTGTAAATCCTTATTAATCTATGAACATTACATTCTTCACAAATGCCAATGAGATACTCTCAATTGAATTCTTAAGGCCAAATAACACAAACTAAATGTTACCACTTAGAAATATGGCCTGAGCACAAGGAGAATGTTGTGGTAACTTTTTGTTTCCCCAGTCATCTGCATGTGGGTCTCAAAGTTTTTAACAGAAAGCATCAACAATATATTTGGAGAAATCTCCTATCAAACTAGTTCCATTCCACCAGTGCAGCAAGAATGTGAGTTGAGTATCAACAGAGTCTTGTGTAAAGAAGGTGAAACTTGAAAAACAAACAAATGAACGTTTACTCCTTAGATGCAGTTGTAGCACCCTGAAAAGTGTCTCAAAACCCTATGACCTGTTTCTGCTCATGACCCTGCTACCACCTAGGGCCCTTGGTAAATCATGCTTGTGCAGCCCTTGCCCTCAATATTGACAATGTACTATAGTATTTTGGTAGTCAATCCCAATTTTCAGCAGCTTCAATTACACAGACCATTATGCACTGTCATCTACCAAAACAAAGCTCAATAGAAGCGATCACTGCCTTCAGCCACTCAATACAAATTAATTATGTAAACGAAATTGATTTGAGGTTCAATTTGGTGAATGCTTAGGAAGAATTTGTTTTCATTAAGAACACCAAAGCATCATTGTCACAGCAGCATCTTGTTTCCGGCCCACGTCTATCAGCTAGCAATTCAGTGAATTTTGAGAGTTGAGGTCTTCGTTTTGTTCTATTGAACCACTTGGACAGATACACTTCAAAAAATACATTGTAAAATATATTCTCAGGACCCAAAAGGCAGTGTTCCATCGACATGAAGTCATATGGTTACTTTACTGTACCCTAATACTATCCAAAAGTGGTCGCACTTATGGTCCACATCCACAGCCTTTTTAGGGGGACGAGAAAAGCAAGGTTACTCTTACAAGAGCTTGGCTGGGTTTTCTAAAGATATATGTAATGTTTGTGTTTTTACTTTACGGATGGTAAAAGCAATCTTGGCATCTGAAGTTTGCCCTCAAAGACGCCTGCATTTATGATTCTTTCTTTGCTGCTAGTGTCAAAAACTCTTTCAGAGATCTTCATTACCATTGTAAATGTTCCAAAAAGCAAATTCATTATTTATGACAGAGACAGGTTGCATTACAATCTCTTGCAGCCCTCCTCCTTAACACGAATAACAATAGGACTAACAGAAAAAAAGTTTTTTTCTTTCCCCCAACTCATCTTCCTTTTCATGAAGAATCCCTCCAAATGGTCCTTGGCTGTGCGCCACTGTCCTGTTCATCTTAAACATTTCATAAATAATCAGTTTTGACAAATTCATACCCCTCCTCATTCCTCCAACTTTTAACAAAATACATAAATTAATTAATACATAGATAAAAAAAAACATATAAATAAAATAAATAAAGAAATAATAATATTGAGACCCTCCATGCTGGTCACCACCCTCACTTTTTGCACGTTCTCAAACCATTTTAAATTTTCTTAGTATATATTTGTACTTTTAGTGGATACTATTGTTTTCTTATAAAGACACCTTTTCTTGGCACCACATACACAATGTGAATGTTTTCAACAATACTTCTAGTGCCTGTAAAATACGTTAACAGCTTTCGATGAAAGACTGTATTTTTTGACAATGAGAAATCTAGGTCTAAAAATTGAGTTAGGTAATAGTTATCTCTTCACTTCAAAATAGCCCACATTAGTTTAATTCGCACTCTACTACTTCACCTAATGCACCCCCGTAGTTTTGTTGTTTCCATACAGTCAGCCGGAATACAGTTAATGTAAACTAAATTGGTTCATTCAGCTTCCCGGGAGACAGCTTGCGCTTTTGTTGTCACGGAAACTTAACAGGACATTGCCACATGACTTCAGCTCAACTACTTTTCTGAAATTGTAGATGCCAGACAC
Source organism: Calotriton arnoldi (assembly GCA_963921515.1). Taxonomy (NCBI): domain Eukaryota; kingdom Metazoa; phylum Chordata; class Amphibia; order Caudata; family Salamandridae; genus Calotriton; species Calotriton arnoldi. Next base: position 2,282 of record CAWUFW010033644.1, read on the forward strand.
TTGCACAAATGGCCTTGCTGCTCTAGAGAAGTGAAAACACACCCTTACCCTCAATCACAGCACCTGAGGTATAGTGAAGAGATCTGATGCATGCAAAACACAGTTGGTCTCAATTCAGGCAGCAGCACTAGTGCCAGGGATGAGTGGCAAGGCAGCAGGGCAGCACGGTGGAGGGGGAGAGCGACGACAACGGAGTACACAAAGAAAATGAAATAAAAAATAAGAACTTACCTTACCTTCAGCCAGCCGCATTGCGCTTTCTCCTGCTCCTCTGCAGACAGGCTCCTAGAATCCCCTGTGGCCAATCCTGAGGCTGCTCTCATGTTATGAGATCAGCCTCCGGATTGGCCTGAGCACCCTTGATTTGTGCTCCCAGGGAGCCTGGGAACCTGTGCCTGCTGTCTCCAATCCGGCAACGCAGCTCGGGTTGGAGACACCTTCACTGCGCATGGCCAAACCATCATGCGCAGTGAAGGCACTGCACCTACCACTCCCACTCAGTGCCTGTCACCCCCCCAGGCCCCACTCCCAAGACTCGGCACACCAAAGAAAAATAAAACAATAAAACCCATATTATTATCATTTTATTTTTCACGTTTTGGGAGGGTCCTGGCAGGGGGGCAACGCTCCTCCACCATAGTGGAGGAGCCACTGCTGAATTCAGGGCAAAATCAATGTGTTCCTTATATTTGGACAGCATTATGCTAATGTGTGGTCAGAGATCTCTGGGAAAAAATACCTATTCAATAGTAGGCACAATACTGGAGTGGCTTATTTCTTCAAATGGTAAATTATTCACCATACTATGCCCAACGGAAGAATGGCAAACTCCTATCATGACACATGAATGCTTCGTAACGCGCTATTTTTTGCTTTTCTTGCTTTCCAGAAGGCAGTATGGGAAAACCAGGCATTGAGCCATATGAGTGAGTAGCTTGGTCTGTTAAAATATTAATGGGAGCAAATCGATTTCCTATACATAATCGATATGCTTCTGATTTTCGATTTGGAATTTTGCATAAAGAGGGTCAGAGCCAGAGCTCAGCTAGTGGTTGCCCTCAACCACCCTAAGAAGAGCGCAGTCGACCTTGAATCATGCCTAAGAAAGGTGGCCACCTGGATGGACCAATCGTACCTTAAGCTTAACGGGGAGAAGACGGAGCTAATGATTCTTAGCAATGTCATTAGGAGCCCTCCAAAATTGAACTGGCCGACCTGCCTGGGCCCAGCCCCAAAACCCAAAGAAAGGATCAAAAGCTTAGGAATCTGGCTAGACAGGTCACTAAAACTACACCACCAAGCAGTCCAAGTAGCAGCTGTATGCTTTGGAATAGTGAGGCAACTGAGGAAAATATTGCCTCTGCTCCCGGAAACAGCACGTAGAACCATGGTACAGGCACTGATACTGCCTCGGCTGGACTACTGTAACTCACTATACTTGGGTACCCCGATGGCCACCACAAGTAAATTGCAGGTGGTGCAGAACTGCGCAGCCAGGCTGCTACACAACACCTCTAGAAAACACTCATCTAAACCAGCATTGAAAGCATTGCACTGGCTACCTATCTCAGAACGCATAATGTTCAAGTCACTCTGCATCACGCACAAAACCCTCTGGGGTACAGGTCCTAAAATTAACCGCTCGCTAATGTCCTTTCATCGGCCCTCCCGCAACCTGAGATCGGCCAACCTATTCCAAGTGAAGGTCCCTAAAATCGCGAGAGCACGAGCGGGCGGTCGTATGTTCTCATATAATGCATCCATTCTTTGGAATACTCTACCAATCCAGCTCAGATCAACAACCCACCATTTAACATTTAGGAAACAACTAAAACCGTGGCTCTTCCAGCAATTGCAGTTAGACCAAAACTATCTTGTGGTTGCATATAGCGCTGGGATGCCTAAGGGTAGCCATGCGCTCTACCAAGAATGTATTAATAATGCTCTGTAAAATAGGTATGCTTTTTCAGTTTTAGTGCAGCCTCCACTGTGGTGGCAGATGAATTCTATGTGCATTGTTCAAAACACTGCTAGTTTTAATAAGCTTCTATAAGCACTTTTAAACACAGTTAACAAGTATAACTTTAAACGCACTATCATTATTATTTCTCCTATGCCACCATGCCATCCTCAACGATCAAAAAACTATCACTAGCTCAGACCGACTGGGGGACCTCCAAAATCATCAGATGTGTTCCCCCTCATCAGGTCATCGAGATGCTGAATTTTGACATCTAGCAATGTGATATCCTCTAATGCATTGGTCGCAGAAAAAACAGATTTCATACTGCAGTGTCCAGCTCCTTCAGTGGATAATCTAAGACTCTAAGGGACTTATTTATGAGCCCTTTCCGCCACTGTTGCGTCACCTTTTGCAACGCACCGGCGGCGTAAAAAATGCGCAATGTTGCGACCTATTGACAAAGTGACGCATCTAAGCAGATGCGTCACTTTGTAAAGCCCTGCGCTACATCATACCTGCATCAGGTATAATGTATGCAGGCTGGGTGTTCCTCCACAAAAAGCCTCATAGAAGTGGCGCAGTGAAATCTAGACATTTCACTACGCCACTTCTAAGATGTCACTACGTCAAAATCTTACACCTGCCTCACAGCAGGCGTAAGACCGACGCAACCGCATTTAACATGGGACTTGCCCATGTGTAATGACCCATTGCTGGAGTTGCGTCACTTTTGTGGCACACTCCAGCAATGCGTCATTACTGCACCTACAGATACGACAAAAATACTGACATATCTGTAACTCCTTGCGACATGGAGCGGCGTACAGTAAATACGGCGCATCCATGGTGTCGCAAGGAGGGCGCACTGAAAAGTGTTGCATCACTGTTTTTACGCAGCGATGCAACACTTTTCATAAATGAGGCCCTAAGGTTCTGCTTCTCACTTTGCCCTGCTCCCACTCCATACCCGTGATACTGCCTGGTAACAGTGCTTAATTTGAGCCAGTGGTTTCCAGTGCTCGGCACTGGCACTTAATTGCCAACACCAGGTCTTATGACAGTCTGCCACATGGTGGCACTGTTTGTGTGTTTTAGAAATGAGCACAACAATAGTCGCTTATTAATTTAATATACATTAAAATTACTAATACCGACCACCCAAGCCATTCTTATAGATTTTGGAGCCTGGGATAGTCTGAAGTGCCACATTTGAAGGAGTTTGATGTTCTTAGGTGTGTTTGTACAGTCACCAGCAGCGCTGGCCGGGGGAATGGGTGGTGCAAGCTGCTGAGGTCTCCAGCCACGGCCCGTGCAAGTAAGAGCAGTGGGGCAGTGGGGCCGGGTGGAGGGGGATTTAGACAGACAATGACGAGGGAAAATTAATTATTTATTTTTCACTCGTCATCGTCCATCAAAATCCCACACACCCGGCCCCACCGCTCTTACCTGCACGGGCCGCGGCTGGAGCCCTCCTGACGACACCCCTTCCACTCATTTTTTTACAAATTAAGCACTGCCTGGTAGTCTTTCAAGCATTTCTTTCTATCCCCACAGTCTTCCCAATAATGTAGGTCTTCTCCACCTGATCTGACTGCAATACGTTAATAGAGTGCTGGCAGTTTCATCCTTTCTGTGTAAATTCTGGCTCCTCAGACATTTCTCTTCTGTCTCTCACCTGTGCCCTTCCACGTGGTTGAAAGACATCCTCTTTGCACCTCGAACTCTCAGACGCGTCACCCACCAATATATGTGGCTGAGAAGCCCAATAAGCTACAATGGGACCTAAAGCAAGTCTTACGTCTCACTAGGCTGTTCAGTATACCAGTGCTCTCACTAGTTAACCTTATCAAAAAATGCAGTTGTAGTGAAGTCTGCCCCCCCATGGCACCCATCTGCATTTATTAGTTCCAGGTCAATATCAGACCACAGTGGATCAAGGCAATATCTCATTCAGCTGTATCCTCTTCCTGTCTAGCTCTAGGGTGCGATCTTGGATTCACCATAGGCCGGTACTGATGCAACACAGAGGCCTTGCCCTTTTCCATGTACCCAAACCAGTGTGCTCTAAACAGAGCGGTTCTCACTATGCCGGACCCTCACTCTACTTGGCACTGCAAATGGAGATGTCACCACTGACTCATCCTGTCAGTGTGCGTGGTGCTTGTAACCTCTGTAAAGCCAGGTTTAAGAGAAAGGTTAGGCCCTTGCTATTTTCAGTGTAGCAATGGTTTCCACCTTCAACAGAGGCACCACAAATTACCAAATATCTGCTGCATACTTAAGATACCCTGAGAAGTCTCAGCAGGAAGAAGATTGGTCAAGAAACATGGCCATATTTGGCTCTGGATTTCCCTGCCTTTCCTTTTTAAAGCCTTTATAGAGTCGTCATCAACAGAAACGCTTTTTAGGTCCTTCCATTGCTTCCTGTCAAATTCACCAATTTTATGACGGTATTGTTTATCAGTCTTTGTCATTCTATATTCTTCCATTATGGCTTGTTTCATCAGGGCTTGTCTAACCATTAATTTTGCTGAAACATAAATGCCTTCTCTGCCTCTCTAAGAGTTCTCCACCTTCAACCAATAACGTTTTAAATGAGTTCACATGTGCGCAGAGCATTTTATTTCATCTTTCACTTTATTATTTAAATTGTTACTACAAATCATGTAACCAATTCCCTATTCTCGATTATTGTCTTGAAGACTTCCACTATTTTGTGTCGTCTAATATTGTGTTTTCCCACCTTATGTTCTTTCTGACCTGTGAACTCGGATTCTTTTTCTTGTGATTTTTCGCATGCAAGCTGAGACTCAGGCAAAGGGCAAATAAGAACTAGGCAACTATTTTCAATTTGAACATGAGAAATTGCAAATAGTGTAACATTACAAAGCTAATAAAGTTACATATTTTTCTCTCTATAGACAATACAGAAAGCACTGCAAACTAATAATTCTAACTTCTAATAACATTCCTTTTTCAAGAGTAAACTTTATATCATGTAGCAACAGTCAATCACTTTGTCAGTTTACATTCGTTTTATGAGTATAAAGTGTGAATGTCCGGAACGCAAAGGTATTTGGTTTATCAAAAAATCATATACTTGAATTCACACACTCAACCACTAGCAATAGAAATAGTGAAGTGACTGCTTTCTTGCGGGCATTCAAGCATATTTTGTGGCAATATAGGTTCTGTTTGCATTTCTTCACTTTCTCCTTTTCAGTGACATCTCCTTAGATTCATGAGCCTAAATTGCCATTTAAACACACACATCCATTTTGTTTTGCAGAATCTCTGAAGGAGCTGTGACTGGCGGTACGTCAAAAGCAAGTTTCCTATTTTTTGATTTCATCATACTATTTCAAAAGGAACTGCAGAGCAGAAACAAACCCTCTTAAAATGCTTGCAAATACAAAAAGAATATGGTATTTTCTCGTGTGAATTGTATGCCTCTTTGCAAGAGAGCATCAAACACAATGGCCCATTCTCAGTTTTATACATCTCCACCATTGCTGCACCAAAATGCCCTGCGCTTCAAGAAAACCAAATATTCAAAGTGAGAAGCCTATTTTTTCTTTTTGCACTATTTTTTACAATGCCCAATATCCAGTGCAAATGCTGTAATGTATACCCTTTAGAATACATGCCAAGGCTGATGAAGAATTTTTAAGTTTAGAATAGCCAAATGCTGATCACGTGCATTATGCATAGGGAAAATGCCCCTGATTAACTTGATGTGAATCTGCTCAATGTAGCAACATGATGTGGTGATTAGATTATCTATACATTTGCTGATAGCATACATCCTTACAATATTTCTATATGTAAGGTGAATCCTGGGAGATTATAATATTTTTTTCAAAATTAATGGAACTTGTTAAATCTGCAGCTAATAAAGACATTTTATTACCACTGCAAATTCTAACGCTTTTTCTTCTTTGCTGTTTATGCTGCCAGTATTGTTTCCACATAGAGCAGCACCTAACAGGAGCATTTGTTCAATATTAAATTATATTTGCCAATAGAATGAGTATTTCGTCCATTCTTAAATATAGCGTCTGCAGTGGGGTACAGTAGCTTTGACTACTTGAGGGTATGAGTTCCATGATGAGGCGAGACTCCAGATCCTTCCAGAAAGAAATGAGAGGTGTAGCTAAACAGATTTGTTTCTGACTCTTGGGAGGAAGTCTACTGTGAGTTCTGTGTCAAGATGACTACTAAACATCCAGATCTAGGTCGCTTTTTATGGCATAATCCTGATCTTGTTTGCTTTGTAGGGTGTAATCCTAATGTTGCTAGCTCTCTAGGGTGTGCAGTGCACTGCTTGTACTTACACCGTTTATTACTCTCTTCAGTTTCACAAGTATGAGCATGTTTGTCCGAGGGGCTTCTTGTCATAGGGGCTTCTCCAAAAGCAACCTTTTCAGTGGTTAACTGTTCAATATCATTATTGCTTCTTTAGGATTCATCCACAGTATACTGTCATGAGGTGGAAGGTAAAGGAAACTGAATCTTCCTTTATGGAATTGAGGTATTACTTGAGGGGGGTGAGTACCCACCACAAATAATAACCACAACTCTTGCAACCCTTCTCAGGGTGAACCCTTAAAGTCTTTAAATTAACCTGAGCTCAACTCCCTAGTAGCTATGGTACAGAGCAGACAGGCTTAAGTTAGAGGCAATGTGTAAAGTATTTTTTCAGTACTCAAAGAACAATAAACGTCATAACACAACACAAAAAAATCTCAAACAAGTTTAGAAAAATAGAGTACATTTTAATAAATTAAATGACACAAAAAGAACAAACATCCAATCAGTAGAGCTAGAGATATGAATTTTTAAAGTTTAACATTCAAAATAGCACCAAAAAGCATTAAGTGCCAAACGCCATAACCTGGTTGCACTTGACCAAGACAAGGGTATGGGTTACGTCGACCATGATGGAGAGCGGAGTGGGTAGCAGGACCAGGTTCATCCTGGTGAAAAGTTTTACTTTCAGACTTAGACCTCGTTCGGCAGCTATCCGATGGCCTGTCTTTGGCCACAGTCTGCTGCCTTGTCCCGCTGAGGAATTTTGACTTCCATTCCAGAGACTAAGTGAAGCTGTTGACTTTTGGTGAGAAAGCTCCAAGTAGAAGAATTTTGAAATACACTGCCAGAGATGGTCCCTTGCTGGCAGGATAGTTTTCACTTTTTGGAGTTTGAACTCTTCCAGCAGGGCAATACGCCAGGCTGTAGTGGAAGAGGGCTCCACGAAGCAAGATACCTTCTCTGCGACGTCCCACTGAATTAGATTTGCTGCTAGGCAGAGGAACATAGTGGGAGCAACCTGAAACTTTGGCACAGCTACAATGAACCTTCGTTGGATCAGCTTGGCAGGTTGGTGCTAGTCCCCCACCAGTTCTCAGAAAAGATTTTTGCAAAAAGTTTCTAAGCTCCAGCTTTCAGGACACTTTAAGGGTAGTACACTTTGACACCAGCCAAGGGCACATGACCTTGGGAACAGCACTTGGGGGTCAAGACTCACTCTAGCAGAGTCCAGCAGCAGGATCCATGGGACATCCAGTTGGAACTGGTCACCTGAGAATGCTGGGAAAGATCTCTTGAAGTTTGTTATGTCCCTCTGGCCCAAACAGGAGGTCAGCCTTATGACCCTTCTTTGTCCTGTAGGTTCAATCGTATAGGCTTTTCTCATATCACAGACAGCAGGTCCAGTCCTCTTTTGTTGTTCAACAAGTCCAGAAGTGATCCGGTGAGGGTACTGGGGATGCCACATGCATGCCCAATGCCAGCCTGTGGGTAGGGGAAAATATTGGCCACTGCCTAACGAATGGGTTAGAAGCTCCCTGAGTTGACCCTACTACCCACTTATGCAGCACTTCCTGCCTGTGTGGTTTACTGAAAACAATCCCACAGTGCCCCTCTCTGCCCAAAACCAACATGGCAGAACATTTCTTTCCTGTCTACAGCTCCAGTACTCACCCTAGAGGTGTAGCCAGGGAAATGAGCACCTCCTCTTTGATGACTCTAAACTGGTTCTAGGAGCAGATCCTCTCCCGTAGGGCTTGGTGTCTGACTTGTTTGGTGGACAAAGGAAGGGGCAGGCCCAGGTGTTAACTACATCTGCTCATGACAGGGTAGGCCCCCATGAAGTTAAATGAGTTCCTGTCTGGGCACAACCCAGATGGAAAGCCTTCCAGAGAAACAGAACACCCCCTCACACCCAAAGACTTTTTCTCAGCTCTGGGAGCAAATTCACACCTCATCAAGGGGGTTTTGGAGCTCTTGGGTAATGGGTGGAAGCTCATTCAGATGGGGTCCTAGACTCCATAGGCAGGTAACAGGCAACCTTAAAATAGTTACTACAAATTTGATCTTACCAATGAATTCGGTTTGTGGTAAACATTTTAAAAAGTCCAAGAATATACTTTGTAGCTGTTTCCTAAGCTGAGATAGCAATAATAAATGTAATATTGTAGTCCAGTGCTTTCCTATGGGAGAGCTAACCCTGCGACAGAGAAAATAGCATTTTGGGTCTTCTGTAAGAACATGATTAACATTCAACTTTTACATATCCTACTCTTAAACACCATGCACGCTGCCTTAATAAACAGTGAGGCCTACATAGGAGTGACGTATTAATATTTAAAAGGAGGGCTTAGGCTTGTCAAAAGGGGTTATTTTGACAGCTTGAATTTGCAGGTAAACTGGTATCAATGTGTTGCACTTGGCAGGCCTGCAGTCATGTTTGTCCTGTCACTGCATTGGGTGGCACATTGTGTGCTGCAGCCCACTGGTGACATTTAACTTACAGGTCATGGGTTCACTTTAGAAAAATATAGGTAGATTAAAAATGCCAGTTAGGGGCATTCCAATTTCATCATGCTGAAACAAGGAGCACAGGCCCTTATCATTAGTTAGCACAGGTAGCATGCACAGAGTTCTACAGCCAGCAAAAACAGTCAAGCAAAAATGTGAGGTACATCACACGAAAGATGGTTTTTTCCAAGACTCCTAAATACCCATTGATTGAAAACTATTCATTGAAAGCCCATATGCCCAGTCTATGACGTTCCACAGAAAGTGATTGCCTGTGGAAAACTTTGAAGCAAAATTAGCCCTGGGTTATTTTTTAAACAACAAATCCACCTTGTGCAAAACAAGCATTGGATGTGAGTCAGGCCCTTTGCAATGGTGCTTGGGGTTCATCAAACAATTATTTTTGGAAACATAGGTCGAAAGAATGCATTTTTACTTTAGAATCTGCCACAGAAGGAGATTCTGCTTCAGAATCTGAGCAGCTTTATTCTGGAAAAGAAAGCAGTGGCAGCGGTAGCCAGCAATGTAGTAGGACATAGAGTATGATTGTTCTCACTTTCCCCCTTCACTATCCAACAGTGTATTCTAAATGAGTTGACAACTCACCATAAAATGTTTACTTGAGTAGTATTGTCATAAGAATTGCACCCAATAGAGACTGCTGGTCACTGGAGCCTTCATATTGAAATTTGGTCTATTTTGTGCTCCCTTGATGTCTTGCACTGAATCACTCTACTGCAGGACTAGGCAAGTTATTGAAAAAAGCCTAAAGAAGCAACTAACAAGCAGTAGACTTTACACTTAATGCTACAGATGCAGGTGCCTTTGTGTGTAACAAACAGGGACCAACAGCTTGTGCTGACAACAGAAACTTGCAGTATCAGTCCTGAGGGAAACTGGAATGCAGATTAATTTAGTAGAGCGGGACCTTTAAAACTCCACCTTGTGGCACCTCCAATACATCGGATGATCTACAGAGGCCTTCAGTTCATGGACCGGTAGCAGACA
>CAWUFW010033645.1:0-12070 GCA_963921515.1 Calotriton arnoldi
GGAGAGCAGAAGAGCTTCACAGGCAACTAAAAATTTACAGGGGGCAATCCGCAAGATGAACAAAATATGTGCTGATACGACCGCACGAGTCACTCAAGTAGAGGAAAGAACGGCTAATGTAGAGACACAGGTTGATAAACTACAGGCTTTCCAGGAGTCTCAGGAAAACAGTCCATGGACGTATGTTGGAAGCTTGAAGAATTTGAAAATCGGCAGCGTCGCAATAATGTGCGGCTGCTTGGCTTGGAGGAAAGTGTTGAAGGGGAGAACATCATGGCCTTCGTTACTACGCTGCTGAAGGGTGCCTTTCCTGATCTTGCCCAGTGGAACTGGGAGATGGAAATTCAACGGGCTCATCGCTTCCCAATGTTCAGAAAAGCTCAGCCTAAAGATCCAGGGGAGCGCCCCAGAGCCATTCTTATCTTTGTGGGCAACTTTTTACTAAGACAGGCAATAATAGATAGAGCCAGACCCGATTCAAAGAGGTCTTTTGGGGGGCACACCTTCTTCGCTCGGCCTGATTTTTGCCACATGACTGTAGAACGAAGGTGGCGCCTACGACAGATGATATCTCTGTTTCAGGGGAGGGTAGTGAAGCATTTTTGCTATTTCCTGCACGGCTAAAAGTTATTACTAAAGGGAGAGTTAGAATGTTTTTTTCTGAGATTAAGGCTCAAGAGTACCTCACTGAATTAAAAGAAACCAAAGGGCAGAGGGGGTATCCTCTCTCTTGCAAAAGGTGGTGCCACCACCGCTGCTGATTAAGGTTTGACGGGATTTTTTGTATATGTATGTTAAATTTTCTTTTGACTGACAGATGATTGACAGTTGGGTTCATAAGAAGTATTAAGATGTTATAAGTCACTGATTTATTAATATGGTTGGATAAATTTGGGAAAGCTATGATTTAATAGAGAGGGGTCGGGGGGAGGGGGTTGGTACGGTCTGAGCCGAGAGCTCAGCAGCCATATTTAGGTCATGTCTGACCTTTCTGCCTGTAAGGGGTGTAAGGGGGGTGGGGGCGGGGGTCGCTTATGGGTTTGGGGGGCACGGTTTCAGCACAAAGCAGGTATATATATTTTTTGAGGCATGTTGATGAGGTTGGTACGTGGAGTCATAAAATATCTAACAAAAGGTTAGTAAGATCTATATGTAGTTTGGAGATACTAAGAAGTGGTAGGGCTGGGGTTTTAGGTAGGAAGCTTGGAAACACAATAATATGAGTTTAGGAATAGGCACAATTAATATCAGTGGATTAAATGACCCAAATAAGAGGCAGCGGGCAGCAATTTTGTTTAAATCCTTGAGTATTGATATTCTTTGTCCCCAAGAGACTCACATTGAAGGTAATAGAAGCCGTATTATGGAGCAGTTAGGATATAATCTTATGGTTAATACGTCTCAGGGCACTCGAACAAGAGGGGTTGCTATTATGACTCGCAGAAATGACATAAAGGTTATTAAAAAAGCTGCAGATCAATGGGGACGATGGGCGATTGTTGAGTGCTCAGTTGCTGAGGAAAATATGACTATATGCTCTGTTTATGGATCAACGGGGACGACCCCGAAGTCTTTGAATTTTTGGACACTGATCTTGCAACATGGTCAACTCCTATAATTGTATGCGGGGATTTTAATATTAATGGGTTGGGGGTACACTGGGGGCTCTTAGGAAGCAGATATGTTGGTAGGAAAAAAGGGTCGGATCGGCGTTGACTAACCTGATTATAAATAATGGCCTTTGGATGTCTGGTCTTATCTGAAACCTAATGATTTGGGCAGCACCTACTTTTCAGCACCACATAAGGTCATTTCTCGACTTGATTATTTTTTAGTATCACATCAGGGTATAGTGAATTCCAGGATTGAGAAGTTACCCAGGATACTTTCGGATCATAACCCCTAGTTCTAACAGTTAGCTTTATAGGGGGGCCAGGCAAACCCGTGTATGGACTTTCGAACGGAGGCTCTTATATGATCCAGAATATGTTTCTCATATGAAGGGTTGGATTCGGGAATTTTGGGATTTTAATCGAGGGAGCACAAGTTTAGGGTTTGTTTGGGATGCTTTTAAAGCCGGGGTTAGAGGGGAAACAGCTAGTTATAGTAAGTTCCGGCAAAAGAAGGAGGTTCAACAAGAAGAGGTGGTAAGAGACAGCCTACTTAAACTAGAAGAGGCACTTGCTATGGCTGTTAATACAGGTAGTTCTACAGAAGAAATTATATTCCAGCTGGCCATAAAAAAGGCTGAAGCAGGGGAGCGTATTGCTGTGAAGGCAGCGGAAACTTATTTGGCAAAAAACAGCACTGTCATGAGTTTAGTGAACGGGTGGGGCGTACCCTAGCCGTTAGGTTAAGACAAAAGACCTCTTTAGGAGAGATTTCAGAAATATATGATGCCGATCGGAGATTAATCACCGATGGTTCTGGGATACGGGAGTCGTTCCATCAATTCTATCAACAGCTTTATAGTAAAGAATTATCAGAGACACCGATGATAATGCGAGAATATTTAGAGAAGATACCTAATCAGCGGGTTGAGTCTTTAGACATGGAGGCCCTTGAGGAAATTCTAACACAAGAGGAAATATTGACCTCTTTGCAAAATTTGCCATCTAATAAGGCTGCAGGGCCCCGACCAGATCCCTCTTGAGTTTTATAAAACTTTTATTGATATAATTATATTGGATCTGGTCGAGATTATAAGGTTAGCACAACGGGGAGGATCAACACCAGAGTCATGGGCGGGTGCAGATATTATAATATTTCTGAAAAAGGGTAAACCACCGAGAGAGCCAGGTTCTTATCGGCCTATCACGCTTATTAATAGCGATGTTAAGATCTTTTCTAAGGCAATGGCCACAAGGTTAAATAATATTCTCTATAAAACTATACATCCCGGCCAACATGGGTTTATAGTAGGTAGCGGAACGACGCAGCATGTGCGTCGAGTAATTACACTTTTTGATGCCACAGAGGTTTCAGGGGACCCTATGGCTGCTCTGCTGCTCGATGCAGAAAAAGCCTTTGATAGGGTCTCCTGGGATTTCTTATGGGAGACGCTGAAATGGTTTGGCCTGGGGTGTGGTTTTGTTAAAGCCATACAGACATTATACACGGCACCTACAGCCCGAATAAGGGTGAATGGCGGATACACGTCCTTTTTGTCTATCGAGAGAGGGACCCGACAGGGGTGTCCATGCTCACCTCTGCTTTTTGCCATATATATTGACCCATTAATACGTTTATTTGAGGCTAATAATGAAATTCTCCCCATTGTCTGGAAACTAAAGTCTTCGCTTATGCGGATGACGTGGCTATCATTGCGGTAAATCCCTTACAGCACTAAGGGCTGTAGAGCAAGTTTCACAAGAATTCGGCAAACTCTCTGGGTATGCATTGAATAGATCTAAAACCCAAATTCTTAAAAATAGGCATGTTAATATAGACGACCCTCGAGTTGCAGAATCTGCAGTTTATTTGGGAATTACGATAATGGCAGATCTGGGGAAAATTGTAGGGAGAAATATTCATCCAATTATAAACAAAGCTAGATCTGACTTTGATAGAATTAACAATCTGCATTTATCGTTAGTTGGTCGTTGTAATGTGGTGAAGATGATGTTTTTACCGAAAATCCTTTATCTGTTCAGGGCAATACCTTTGGAGTTTGATAGACATTGGTTTATAACCTTGGAAAATATTGTTAATCGTTTTATATGGGCACAGGGGAAAACAAGGAGGGCTCTTAGATTTATGTCATTACCTCGGGAGCGAGGGGGTTTGCTGTTCCGGATTTTAGGCTTTATTATTGGTCGGCCGCCCTTCAATACATGAGTATATTGTTTGGTACATCTCCGGGGGATCCTGATGAAATAGGACTCCCCGATGTATATAAGTTATTGTTAGGGGATCATGCCGAGAATTGTTTTATGAAATTTAGCGAGCCCAGTTATTACAAAAAGACAAAATTTAAGACGCTGATGGCTGCTTTTAAAATCTGGGTAGCCTTGAAAAAAAAGTTTGGTTTAGGTAGGCTTAATTATTATACCCAGTTATATAAAAACCCTATGTTTCCAGAAGTCTTTTCAGATCCGACAATGGCAGAATGGTCAGAGAAAGGGATCCGGATGGCCGGGGATCTAATTCAGAACGATGGCTTCCGCCAATTTACGGATTTACAGCTGGAGTTTGGACTGGATAGCAATAATTTTTTTTTATTTTTGCACCTACGTAGTTTTTTCTATAAAAAAAAGGGGGGGCTCAAGGGTTTCTCTAGGAACAAAGTTATAGATACCATAAGGAGCAAACCGAAGGGATTTATTGGAGTCCTGTATACTGAATTAATTATAACAAAATTGGATGATTTGGGCAAGCATGCAGGAAAATGGCAGGTACGGGTGGGGGTAGAATCAGAGCGGTTCTTTGAATCCCTGGAACTAGGTCAGGTATCCTTTGCTCTGCTGGGTTACAAACGCAACATTACAAGACTATCTTTGCTCTGTATTATACCCCAGCAAGGATTTCACAATGGGGTGGATCAGTTGGTATTACATGTTCACGGTGTGGCTTATTAGCAGCTGACCTGGTACATATGTTCGCGGCCTGTCCACGTCTGGAAAACCTGTTAGAGTCCATTATGACATTTTTAGATTTATCATTAGGCTGAAAGTTAAGCTTACCCCCGCTTTGATCTTATTGGGAGTTAGCTGTGGTGAGCAGCAAAACCCGGCATATCAATTCCTTTTTGTGGCAATGGCGGTTCTGCGGTTAAGTATTGCCTCGGCCTGGCTTGATACTCAACCCCCCACATTTCAACAATGGTTATCACGGTTACTCTCATTATTTATCATTGAAAGAGCTATCTACGAGAGAAAGGGGAAAAGGGCTAGAGGGTTGGGGCTCAGCATATGGTCACCCCTGGTACGGTGGAAGGAATCCTAATTAGATTTATGATAAAATGATTTATCTGGTGAAATATATTGTTTTTTTTTTTTGCTTTTAATTGGCGATGATATTTATTATAATATGATTTGATGTGCTGTGGACCGATATGGATTTGTTTCTTTTTGTACTTCTTATAATTTTTTGACAGATTGTTGTGATATTGGTTTATGCCTCATTGTTTACTCTGCTATTATGCTTTAGGTTATTTTTTGTTATTTTTTTAAATAAATAAGAATTAAAAAAAAAAAAAAAATCTGTAAAAAAAATTGTTTCTAAAATGTAGTAAATCAGTATGAAAAAAATTAGCATAACAATTAATACATTTCAAAATTGTCACTTACAAAACCTTTGAAATTCACTGAAAAAAACCGTAGGTTTCAGGCACGTTATATAGTTAGAAATTAGCATTTAAAAACCCTTGAAATTCACCGAAAAAACCGATAGGTTTCTAGACACGTTATAGCTACAAATTAGCATTTAAAAACTCTTTGAAATTCACTGGTAAAACCACAGGTTTCAGACGACGTTATAGTTACAAATTAGCATTTAAAAAACCTTTGAAATTCACTGAAAAAACCATAGGTTTTAGGACAGTTATAGTTACTTGGACATTGCACTCGTACAAAACCCGTGAAATTCCCCGTTATAGTTAGTTCAGCTAACTATAACTCGCGCCCCCGCAATGCACTGCTGATGACGTCACATATTACATCACTTCATGACATGGTCAGTGACATCACTGATGACATCACTGATGACATTCAAATGACATCACTGATGACATCATCCAGTGACTGTGTGTTTCTGTAAAGTTTAAATATGTTTACTATATATAGGGAAAGGCGTATTGAAGAATGAGTGGGTGTATAAGTGTCTGAATGGATGATTTAGTACGTGGAGTGACTGACTCTACAAGTGAGTGATTAAACGTATCTTACTGGAATGCATGGGTTAGTGACTAAACTGTGTGAATGTCTGTATCCGTCTGTTTGTTGGTGTGTAAGTGATGCATGGATTTGCGACTAGCTACATGAGTGTCTATATGGGTTATTGATTGGTTCTCTGAGTATCTGTATGGCTGCCTGAGTGTTTGTGTGTGGGTGGGGTGTGTGTGGACTCGGTGTGTAGTGGGTGGGTGGGTGTGATTCACTGGGTGCATGATTTCAAGAGTGCATCTGTGATGGACTGCTTGGGTGGGTGAGTGTGTGTATGGGTGTGTTAGTGAGTGAATGTATATCTCAGTGGTACATGTGCGAGTAACTACATATGTAAAAGGCAGTATATATGTGTGTTAGAGTATTTAAATGGCTATAAGTGAGAGTGTGTTATTGTGAGAGTGGCTGTATGGATGCGTGTGTGCTTGTATCAGTTATTGTATCAGAGCGTAAGAATGTGCTAGTATTTGTATGAGTAAGTGAGCTGGTGTGTGTATAACTGTATAGGTGAGTAAATGGGTGTGTGATTAATTTTTTGCATGACTGACTAGGTGTGTGAGTACCTCCCATGGATGAGTGGCGGTGTGTGAGTGTTTATATAGGTGTATGAGTGCATATGATAGTCCCACTGAGTGACTGTAAGCATGAGTGACTGTACAGGTGAGTGAGTGGATGTGTGTAGACCTAAGAATCAGTGAGTTGGTATGTAGTTTTTGGTGTTGAGTGTCTATGGTTTTGCGAATGGCAGTCTGTAATTTAGAGTGGGTGTATCAAAAGTTATATTAGGGTGTGAGGAGGTGGCATCAGATTATCACGTGGATGATGTCATCAGTGATGTCATTTGAGATGTCATCAGTGATGTCATCAGTGATGTCACTGACCATGTCATGAGTGATGTAATATGTGACGCCATCAGCAGTGCATTGCGGGCGCCGAGTTAGTAGTTAGCTGAACCAACTATAACGGGGGAATTTCACGGGTTTTGGTACGAGTGCAATGTCCAACTAACTATAACTGTCCCTAAAACCTATGGTTTTTTCAGTGAATTTCAAAGGTTTTTTAAATGCTAATTTGTAACTATAACGTGTCTGAAAACCTATGGTTTTTCAGTGAATTTCAAAGGTTTTTTAAATGCTAATTTCTAACTATAACGTGCCTGAAACCTACGGTTTTTCAGTGAATTTCAAAGGTTTTGTAAATGACAATTTTTAAATGTATTAATTGTTATATTAATTTTTTTCATACTGATTTACTACATTTTTAGAAACAATTGTTTTTTACATATTTTATTTTTTAAATTACATTGTAATTACATTATACATTACATTACAAAAAATACTTTCTCAGAATGAATTACTTTAGTTTAAATACTTTATGCAGATAGGCAATAGACTTTTAAGTACAGTAGTTACAGTTGTTGCAATGGGCAACACATTTTCAAACAATGCAACATTCAGCTCAATGTGAATTTCTAGTTAAATGCAATTAGTTACTTTATGGATTACTTTTGTAACCACAGGACTGGATCCTAGATTCAGTCCTGGTACATCTCCTGCAAACAGTTGAGTAAAAGCGTTTTGGTTACAGCTCGTGATTTTTAAGGAATATTATTGTATTTTTAAAGTTGACACTTAGAAACTTTTCTCATAGAATCACCAATGTTATCCTATGGAAGGAAATTCACTTAGTAGTTAAAAACTGTTATCGTTACTTTTTCTTACTCAGTGTTGGATCCTGATCCAGCACTGGTGCATCTCCTGCAAACAGTTGAAAGAATGCGTTTAAGTCATACAGGCGATTTTTAAGGAATATTTGTAGTTTGTGAAAATCAACACTTGGAAACTTTTTGCTGAAAACCAGTCAATTTTAGCCTATGAAGGAAATTCAAGTTACCGGTAAGTACGGGTTAAAATTACTTTTCAGGACCAGCACTGGGCTGAAAGATGCAGCACTGAGGTCTCTCCTGATAACAGGTGAGTAAACCGGAACTCGTATTTCGGCCAGATTTTAGAGGAATATTTTAAAGTTCCAAAACCTGACACTTAGAAGAATTTCCAAGTGAAACCAGTCAATGTTAGCCTATGGAAGGAAATTCAAGCTACTGGTGGGGCATCGGTTAAAATTACTTTCAGGACCAGTACTGGGCTAGAAAGATACAGCACTACCCAAACACCACTGCACTGTCGTAAACCCTAAAACACTACCCCTAGCAGGACCCCCTACACTACGCAAACACCACTGCAGTACCCTAAATCCTAAAACACTATCCCCAGCACGACCCCTATACTACCCAAACACCACTAGACTACCCTAAACCCTAAAACACTACTCCCAACATGACCCCCTACACTACACAAACACCACTGCACTACCCTAAACCCTAAAACACTACCCCAGCACGACCCCCTACACTACCCAAACACCACTGTTCTACCCTAAACCCTAAAAGACTACCCCAGCACGACCCCCTACAGTACACAAACACCACTGCAGTACCGTAAACACTAAAACACTACTCCGAGGACGACCCCTACACTACACAAACACCACTGCACTACCCTAAACCCTAAAACACTACTCCCAGCATGACCCCTTACACTACCCAAACACCACTGCATTTTCGTAAGCTCTAAAACACTACCTCCAGCACGATTCTTACACTACCCAAACACCACAGCACTACCTTAAACCCTAAAACGCTACCCCCAGCATGAACCCCCAAACAGTACACAAACACCACTGCACTACTCTAAATCCTAAAACAGTACTCGCTGCATGACTTACCACACTACACAAACACCACTGTGCTACCCTAAATCCTAAAACACTGCTCTCAGCACGACCCCCTACACTACACAAACACCACTGCACTGCCGTAAACCCTAAAACACTACTCCCAGCATGACCCCCTACACTACCCAAACACCACTGCACTGCCGTAAACCCTAAAACACTACTCCCAGCATGACCCCCTACACTACACAAACACCACTGCACTACCCTAAACCCCAAAACAGTACTCCCAGCATGACCCCTTACACTACCCAAACATTACTGCATTGTCGTAAACTCTAAAACACTACCTCCAGCATGGTTCTTACACTACCCAAACACCACTGCACTACCTTAAACCCTAAAACGCTACCTCCAGCACGAACCCCCTAGAGTACACAAACACCACTGTACTACCCTAAAGCATAAAACAGTACCAGTCCGTCGGTTCGCAGGTCTGCGTCTGCGAGCCGTCGTGTCCCTAGCTGTACATGTGCGAGCCAGTCTGTTAGGTGATAGGTGTGTCTCTCCTAGCAGGGCTGTTGGCCCGTTGGTGTCCCCTTGCGAGTTAGACCCGAGCTCTCCCTCTGCGAGCCAGCACGCTTGTGTGCGATTGCGAGCCGACGGCCCGTAGCTCTCCCTGTGCGAGCTGAGCCGACGGGCTGCAGCTCTCCCTCTGCGAGCCTGCCCGACGGCCCGCAGGTCTCCCTGTGCTAGCCGGATCGCAGCTGTCACTCAGCGAACCGATATAGGGAATATAAGGCGCCTCTAAAAAGACCCCTTGTGTTTATTAGTTGGAGCTACATATAAGTGCGGATGCACAGCTTCAGGTTATTCAGAAAAACTAAATTTCCCTGATCTGGAAGTACTCCATCACTTCTGTAGATATCAGTCATATCAAAACGTATGTTGTTGTTGTAGATCGACCCCATTCTATGGTCTCTGAGGTATGCAGACACAGCTTTGTTGACATTCTTTCTAGATTTTTCAATCTGAGGACAAAATTGGTTTGACCATTTCCACTTCTGTCTTTGGCATATATTGGAATATACAAAGACAGTTTGAGGCAAAAGCAACATCAATTGTCGAAAGGTGTCTTTCATTAGCATTTCCAAACCTACACCAGTCAATGTGCCTAGGTCGTTTCCACCACAGTGCACAATCATGAGGTCAGGGTGTTGGAGATGCAAACAGGTTTTAACCAAAGGCAACAATTGGTGCCACTTCAATCCTCTCTGTCCAAACCATTTAATGTCCACATTTTGTAAACCTAGGTCTAAGTCAATACGTCTCTGTTCTGCATACCTCTTGCACCAGAAAACATAGCTATGTCCTACGATCCACACTAGCATTTTGAAGGTATGGCTGGGAAGTATGGATAGATGTCTGTAGCTCATGCAGTCCGTTCGTAGAATAAGAGATATGTTTAAAGGTGGGGAACTACTTTTTTTCTCATTCAAAACGATAACTGATTGGGAGATGAAAAGCATTGTTTTTGAAAAGTAGGGTGCACATTCGTTTTGTGGAAAAGCATCTTTGTGATTGGTTAAGAAAAAGCAGTTTAAACGTGGAGTACATATGATAGGATAAAATTTGGTCAACTCAACCACACCTGCTACTTGCATTTTGGAAGGCACTGTTCGAACTTAAAACAATCGTGAACTTTTAACCTGCACGTGCCGTTAAATGTTCGAGAAAATGTTGCAAAAAAATATTGTTAGGTTTAAAAAAATTGATGAACTTTTAACCTGCACGTGTTGTAGAATGTTCTAGAAAGTGTGTTGATAGAATACGTTGCACTTCTGACTTCTATGTGTCCTTGAATATTAAAAAAACTGTTTATATGGAAAATTCAAAAATAACCAATAGAGAGAAGTTTTGCAATCTAAAAGAATCAAGGAACTATTCTAATTTGTTCTTTACATGTATTTATGTGTGGAGTAACAAAATTACAGACACAACAGCACCAGGAAGAGGAACAAGCAGGGAGTGGGGGACGGGGGGAGATGGGCACAATGGCACACATGCACAATTAAGTACAGCACAACTACAGACAAACCATGGCTAAAATGAAACACACCAACAAGGAGCACAAGTCACACAACCCGCCAACATCACACCACTGAACAAGCACAGAAGTGAAAACCACACTGCCTGAAAGGGAGAAGGGTGAACAATACCTCACATGAAGGGACATCTCACACAGAATGCAGCACACACACATAGGAAGCAGAGCACACCAACATCCAACACAATGTTGTCCAAACACAAACATTCGCACAATCGAACACAGGACACAAATGCACTCGCCTGTGGCGGATAAACGTCCAAAAGCGTCAGTACGAAACAGGCACATGAGAACGCATAAGTACAAACCCACAGTCCGGATGGGGTAGCAATTCACGTATGGCAGGCAGCCAGAGAGTCCGTGACACACACATTGGCATACAAATGAAGACACAACACATTTGGAGACAAGTGAAAATGTGGAAACTTTATAAAAAAAAGTGTGTGTCAGTACGGCCAAGAGTAGTGCCACGATATGCAGACAAATGCAGCAGCATGCCTGAATAAGGAACGTAGGAAAACGTCCATGTTCACCTCGGGGTAGTCCATCACCAACACACGTCAGTGTCAAGCAGCGTTGGTTGTCCGCGCCTCGGACATGAGTCGACACCAATGCAGCCATGTCCACTGTCGTCTTGGGACATGTGACCAGATGCACAACGTGCAATGATGCGGCGGGACACGTGCAATGTGGCACATCGAGTCGTGGTTGCAGGTACCTTGTCACTCGTCCATGAACGCGCAGTGCAGCTGCGTAAGCCACTATCTCTAATGAGTGATGGTTGGCCACAATATTTGACATGTCGTCGACGTAATCCATCAGCTGACCGGGACAGATGTGCTGACTCCAACCACTGTACCCAATGTGCACCAAAGCAGAATCGGGAAGTGGGTCAATTTGCTCACTGCATACTACGACACGTGCAATCTCCCAGGCCCAGTTCCCAACATGCATGCCAAACATCCATGCATGCCATAAACGGGCATCACCATGACACTCCTGGTCATGGGCCAACAGGGGCGCACACACCCGTCGTAATCCATGTCAGCTACGCACACGTTGGAGAGGCACACGTCCATGCACCACTCGGATAGGCACGTGCGACATTGCAATACAGGTTGAACGCAGGTGACGTCCGCAATGCGGAAGCTCAGCCGGTAAGTGATCCGCAGCACTGCCAAAGGCAGTGCACCCAGGACATGCAGCAGACGTGCAAGGTATAGGTGGACGTGAATGGAGTCGACCATGTGTTCGGGATGCCCTGCCATTGCGTCAGTGGCTCTGCTTGTAGCTGCACTGGCTTGCCGTGTGCCAGTCTTGTGGATGAAATGGCACAGCTTGGTGCAAT
>CAWUFW010033646.1:0-12070 GCA_963921515.1 Calotriton arnoldi
AAGGGGATGATGGACGGAACGCTTGAGCCAATCAAACACTCACCCCCAGTCAACTGATCTGGGTTTAATCCATCATCATTCTTTAGCTCACTCCACCACCCCAGTTCAGACATGGCCATATGCAAATCAGTCTGACCCTGTCCCTCATGGGAACAGTCCAGCCCGAACTGCCAAGCCATGTCTTCCCTGGACCGGAAACAAGCATCCTAGGACCGGTTTCTGGCATTCCAGCCGTCATCAGCCAGGCTTGCCTGAATCCAGTGGCAAAGTGAGCAAGGGACCCACGTCTGGGCATACCCCCGCCAACTTAGGGCGAACAAAGCGATACAAAAGGGGATGATGGACGGAACGCTTGAGCCAATCAAACACTCACCCCCAGTCAACTGATCTGGGTTTAATCCATCATCATTCTTTAGCTCACTCCACCACCCCAGTTCAGACATGGCCATATGCAAATCAGTCTGACCCTGTGCCTCATGGGAACAGTCCAGCCCGAACTGCCAAGCCATGTCTTCCCTGGACCGGAAACAAGCATCCTAGGACCGGTTTCTGGCATTCCAGCCGTCATCAGCCAGGCTTGCCTGAATCCAGTGGCAAAGTGAGCAAGGGACCCACGTCTGGGCATACCCCCGCCAACTTAGGGCGAACAAAGCGATACAAAAGGGGATGATGGACGGAACGCTTGAGCCAATCAAACACTCACCCCCAGTCAACTGATCTGGGTTTAATCCATCATCATTCTTTAGCTCACTCCACCACCCCAGTTCAGACATGGCCATATGCAAATCAGTCTGACCCTGTGCCTCATGGGAACAGTCCAGCCCGAACTGCCAAGCCATGTCTTCCCTGGCCCGGAAATAAGCATCCTAGGACCGGTTTCTGGCATTCCAGCCGTCATCAGCCAGGCTTGCCTGAATCCAGTGGCAAAGTGAGCAAGGGACCCACGTCTGGGCATACCCCCGCCAACTTAGGGCGAACAAAGCGATACAAAAGGGGATGATGGACGGAACGCTTGAGCCAATCAAACACTCACCCCCAGTCAACTGATCTGGGTTTAATCCATCATCATTCTTTAGCTCACTCCACCACCCCAGTTCAGACATGGCCATATGCAAATCAGTCTGACCCTGTGCCTCATGGGAACAGTCCAGCCCGAACTGCCAAGCCATGTCTTCCCTGGACCGGAAACAAGCATCCTAGGACCGGTTTCTGGCATTCCAGCCGTCATCAGCCAGGCTTGCCTGAATCCAGTGGCAAAGTGAGCAAGGGACCCACGTCTGGGCATACCCCCGCCAACTTAGGGCGAACAAAGCGATACAAAAGGGGATGATGGACGGAACGCTTGAGCCAATCAAACACTCACCCCCAGTCAACTGATCTGGGTTTAATCCATCATCATTCTTTAGCTCACTCCACCACCCCAGTTCAGACATGGCCATATGCAAATCAGTCTGACCCTGTGCCTCATGGGAACAGTCCAGCCCGAACTGCCAAGCCATGTCTTCCCTGGACCGGAAACAAGCATCCTAGGACCGGTTTCTGGCATTCCAGCCGTCATCAGCCAGGCTTGCCTGAATCCAGTGGCAAAGTGAGCAAGGGACCCACGTCTGGGCATACCCCCGCCAACTTAGGGCGAACAAAGCGATACAAAAGGGGATGATGGACGGAACGCTTGAGCCAATCAAACACTCACCCCCAGTCAACTGATCTGGGTTTAATCCATCATCATTCTTTAGCTCACTCCACCACCCCAGTTCAGACATGGCCATATGCAAATCAGTCTGACCCTGTGCCTCATGGGAACAGTCCAGCCCGAACTGCCAAGCCATGTCTTCCCTGGACCGGAAACAAGCATCCTAGGACCGGTTTCTGGCATTCCAGCCGTCATCAGCCAGGCTTGCCTGAATCCAGTGGCAAAGTGAGCAAGGGACCCACGTCTGGGCATACCCCCGCCAACTTAGGGCGAACAAAGCGATACAAAAGGGGATGATGGACGGAACGCTTGAGCCAATCAAACACTCACCCCCAGTCAACTGATCTGGGTTTAATCCATCATCATTCTTTAGCTCACTCCACCACCCCAGTTCAGACATGGCCATATGCAAATCAGTCTGACCCTGTGCCTCATGGGAACAGTCCAGCCCGAACTGCCAAGCCATGTCTTCCCTGGACCGGAAACAAGCATCCTAGGACCGGTTTCTGGCATTCCAGCCGTCATCAGCCAGGCTTGCCTGAATCCAGTGGCAAAGTGAGCAAGGGACCCACGTCTGGGCATACCCCCGCCAACTTAGGGCGAACAAAGCGATACAAAAGGGGATGATGGACGGAACGCTTGAGCCAATCAAACACTCACCCCCAGTCAACTGATCTGGGTTTAATCCATCATCATTCTTTAGCTCACTCCACCACCCCAGTTCAGACATGGCCATATGCAAATCAGTCTGACCCTGTGCCTCATGGGAACAGTCCAGCCCGAACTGCCAAGCCATGTCTTCCCTGGACCGGAAACAAGCATCCTAGGACCGGTTTCTGGCATTCCAGCCGTCATCAGCCAGGCTTGCCTGAATCCAGTGGCAAAGTGAGCAAGGGACCCACGTCTGGGCATACCCCGCCAACTTAGGGCGAACAAAGCGATACAAAAGGGGATGATGGACGGAACGCTTGAGCCAATCAAACACTCACCCCCAGTCAACTGATCTGGGTTTAATCCATCATCATTCTTTAGCTCACTCCACCACCCCAGTTCAGACATGGCCATATGCAAATCAGTCTGACCCTGTGCCTCATGGGAACAGTCCAGCCCGAACTGCCAAGCCATGTCTTCCCTGGACCGGAAACAAGCATCCTAGGACCGGTTTCTGGCATTCCAGCCGTCATCAGCCAGGCTTGCCTGAATCCAGTGGCAAAGTGAGCAAGGGACCCACGTCTGGGCATACCCCCGCCAACTTAGGGCGAACAAAGCGATACAAAAGGGGATGATGGACGGAACGCTTGAGCCAATCAAACACTCACCCCCAGTCAACTGATCTGGGTTTAATCCATCATCATTCTTTAGCTCACTCCACCACCCCAGTTCAGACATGGCCATATGCAAATCAGTCTGACCCTGTGCCTCATGGGAACAGTCCAGCCCGAACTGCCAAGCCATGTCTTCCCTGGACCGGAAACAAGCATCCTAGGACCGGTTTCTGGCATTCCAGCCGTCATCAGCCAGGCTTGCCTGAATCCAGTGGCAAAGTGAGCAAGGGACCCACGTCTGGGCATACCCCCGCCAACTTAGGGCGAACAAAGCGATACAAAAGGGGATGATGGACGGAACGCTTGAGCCAATCAAACACTCACCCCCAGTCAACTGATCTGGGTTTAATCCATCATCATTCTTTAGCTCACTCCACCACCCCAGTTCAGACATGGCCATATGCAAATCAGTCTGACCCTGTGCCTCATGGGAACAGTCCAGCCCGAACTGCCAAGCCATGTCTTCCCTGGACCGGAAACAAGCATCCTAGGACCGGTTTCTGGCATTCCAGCCGTCATCAGCCAGGCTTGCCTGAATCCAGTGGCAAAGTGAGCAAGGGACCCACGTCTGGGCATACCCCCGCCAACTTAGGGCGAACAAAGCGATACAAAAGGGGATGATGGACAGAACGCTTGAGCCAATCAAACACTCACCCCCAGTCAACTGATCTGGGTTTAATCCATCATCATTCTTTAGCTCACTCCACCACCCCAGTTCAGACATGGCCATATGCAAATCAGTCTGACCCTGTGCCTCATGGGAACAGTCCAGCCCGAACTGCCAAGCCATGTCTTCCCTGGACCGGAAACAAGCATCCTAGGACCGGTTTCTGGCATTCCAGCCGTCATCAGCCAGGCTTGCCTGAATCCAGTGGCAAAGTGAGCAAGGGACCCACGTCTGGGCATACCCCCGCCAACTTAGGGCGAACAAAGCGATACAAAAGGGGATGATGGACGGAACGCTTGAGCCAATCAAACACTCACCCCCAGTCAACTGATCTGGGTTTAATCCATCATCATTCTTTAGCTCACTACACCACCCCAGTTCAGACATGGCCATATGCAAATCAGTCTGACCCTGTGCCTCATGGGAACAGTCCAGCCCGAACTGCCAAGCCATGTCTTCCCTGGACCGGAAACAAGCATCCTAGGACCGGTTTCTGGCATTCCAGCCGTCATCAGCCAGGCTTGCCTGAATCCAGTGGCAAAGTGAGCAAGGGACCCACGTCTGGGCATACCCCCGCCAACTTAGGGCGAACAAAGCGATACAAAGGGGATGATGGACGGAACGCTTGAGCCAATCAAACACTCACCCCCAGTCAACTGATCTGGGTTTAATCCATCATCATTCTTTAGCTCACTCCACCACCCCAGTTCAGACATGGCCATATGCAAATCAGTCTGACCCTGTGCCTCATGGGAACAGTCCAGCCCGAACTGCCAAGCCATGTCTTCCCTGGACCGGAAACAAGCATCCTAGGACCGGTTTCTGGCATTCCAGCCGTCATCAGCCAGGCTTGCCTGAATCCAGTGGCAAAGTGAGCAAGGGACCCACGTCTGGGCATACCCCCGCCAACTTAGGGCGAACAAAGCGATACAAAAGGGGATGATGGACGGAACGCTTGAGCCAATCAAACACTCACCCCCAGTCAACTGATCTGGGTTTAATCCATCATCATTCTTTAGCTCACTCCACCACCCCAGTTCAGACATGGCCATATGCAAATCAGTCTGACCCTGTGCCTCATGGGAACAGTCCAGCCCGAACTGCCAAGCCATGTCTTCCCTGGACCGGAAACAAGCATCCTAGGACCGGTTTCTGGCATTCCAGCCGTCATCAGCCAGGCTTGCCTGAATCCAGTGGCAAAGTGAGCAAGGGACCCACGTCTGGGCATACCCCCGCCAACTTAGGGCGAACAAAGCGATACAAAAGGGGATGATGGACGGAACGCTTGAGCCAATCAAACACTCACCCCCAGTCAACTGATCTGGGTTTAATCCATCATCATTCTTTAGCTCACTCCACCACCCCAGTTCAGACATGGCCATATGCAAATCAGTCTGACCCTGTGCCTCATGGGAACAGTCCAGCCCGAACTGCCAAGCCATGTCTTCCCTGGACCGGAAACAAGCATCCTAGGACCGGTTTCTGGCATTCCAGCCGTCATCAGCCAGGCTTGCCTGAATCCAGTGGCAAAGTGAGCAAGGGACCCACGTCTGGGCATACCCCCGCCAACTTAGGGCGAACAAAGCGATACAAAAGGGGATGATGGACGGAACGCTTGAGCCAATCAAACACTCACCCCCAGTCAACTGATCTGGGTTTAATCCATCATCATTCTTTAGCTCACTCCACCACCCCAGTTCAGACATGGCCATATGCAAATCAGTCTGACCCTGTGCCTCATGGGAACAGTCCAGCCCGAACTGCCAAGCCATGTCTTCCCTGGACCGGAAACAAGCATCCTAGGACCGGTTTCTGGCATTCCAGCCGTCATCAGCCAGGCTTGCCTGAATCCAGTGGCAAAGTGAGCAAGGGACCCACGTCTGGGCATACCCCCGCCAACTTAGGGCGAACAAAGCGATACAAAAGGGGATGATGGACGGAACGCTTGAGCCAATCAAACACTCACCCCCAGTCAACTGATCTGGGTTTAATCCATCATCATTCTTTAGCTCACTCCACCACCCCAGTTCAGACATGGCCATATGCAAATCAGTCTGACCCTGTGCCTCATGGGAACAGTCCAGCCCGAACTGCCAAGCCATGTCTTCCCTGGACCGGAAACAAGCATCCTAGGACCGGTTTCTGGCATTCCAGCCGTCATCAGCCAGGCTTGCCTGAATCCAGTGGCAAAGTGAGCAAGGGACCCACGTCTGGGCATACCCCCGCCAACTTAGGGCGAACAAAGCGATACAAAAGGGGATGATGGACGGAACGCTTGAGCCAATCAAACACTCACCCCCAGTCAACTGATCTGGGTTTAATCCATCATCATTCTTTAGCTCACTCCACCACCCCAGTTCAGACATGGCCATATGCAAATCAGTCTGACCCTGTGCCTCATGGGAACAGTCCAGCCCGAACTGCCAAGCCATGTCTTCCCTGGACCGGAAACAAGCATCCTAGGACCGGTTTCTGGCATTCCAGCCGTCATCAGCCAGGCTTGCCTGAATCCAGTGGCAAAGTGAGCAAGGGACCCACGTCTGGGCATACCCCCGCCAACTTAGGGCGAACAAAGCGATACAAAAGGGGATGATGGACGGAACGCTTGAGCCAATCAAACACTCACCCCCAGTCAACTGATCTGGGTTTAATCCATCATCATTCTTTAGCTCACTCCACCACCCCAGTTCAGACATGGCCATATGCAAATCAGTCTGACCCTGTGCCTCATGGGAACAGTCCAGCCCGAACTGCCAAGCCATGTCTTCCCTGGACCGGAAACAAGCATCCTAGGACCGGTTTCTGGCATTCCAGCCGTCATCAGCCAGGCTTGCCTGAATCCAGTGGCAAAGTGAGCAAGGGATCCACGTCTGGGCATACCCCCGCCAACTTAGGGCGAACAAAGCGATACAAAAGGGGATGATGGACGGAACGCTTGAGCCAATCAAACACTCACCCCCAGTCAACTGATCTGGGTTTAATCCATCATCATTCTTTAGCTCACTCCACCACCCCAGTTCAGACATGGCCATATGCAAATCAGTCTGACCCTGTGCCTCATGGGAACAGTCCAGCCCGAACTGCCAAGCCATGTCTTCCCTGGACCGGAAACAAGCATCCTAGGACCGGTTTCTGGCATTCCAGCCGTCATCAGCCAGGCTTGCCTGAATCCAGTGGCAAAGTGAGCAAGGGACCCACGTCTGGGCATACCCCCGCCAACTTAGGGCGAACAAAGCGATACAAAAGGGGATGATGGACGGAACGCTTGAGCCAATCAAACACTCACCCCCAGTCAACTGATCTGGGTTTAATCCATCATCATTCTTTAGCTCACTCCACCACCCCAGTTCAGATATGGCCATATGCAAATCAGTCTGACCCTGTGCCTCATGGGAACAGTCCAGCCCGAACTGCCAAGCCATGTCTTCCCTGGACCGGAAACAAGCATCCTAGGACCGGTTTCTGGCATTCCAGCCGTCATCAGCCAGGCTTGCCTGAATCCAGTGGCAAAGTGAGCAAGGGACCCACGTCTGGGCATACCCCCGCCAACTTAGGGCGAACAAAGCGATACAAAAGGGGATGATGGACGGAACGCTTGAGCCAATCAAACACTCACCCCCAGTCAACTGATCTGGGTTTAATCCATCATCATTCTTTAGCTCACTCCACCACCCCAGTTCAGACATGGCCATATGCAAATCAGTCTGACCCTGTGCCTCATGGGAACAGTCCAGCCCGAACTGCCAAGCCATGTCTTCCCTGGACCGGAAACAAGCATCCTAGGACCGGTTTCTGGCATTCCAGCCGTCATCAGCCAGGCTTGCCTGAATCCAGTGGCAAAGTGAGCAAGGGACCCACGTCTGGGCATACCCCCGCCAACTTAGGGCGAACAAAGCGATACAAAAGGGGATGATGGACGGAACGCTTGAGCCAATCAAACACTCACCCCCAGTCAACTGATCTGGGTTTAATCCATCATCATTCTTTAGCTCACTCCACCACCCCAGTTCAGACATGGCCATATGCAAATCAGTCTGACCCTGTGCCTCATGGGAACAGTCCAGCCCGAACTGCCAAGCCATGTCTTCCCTGGACCGGAAACAAGCATCCTAGGACCGGTTTCTGGCATTCCAGCCGTCATCAGCCAGGCTTGCCTGAATCCAGTGGCAAAGTGAGCAAGGGACCCACGTCTGGGCATACCCCCGCCAACTTAGGGCGAACAAAGCGATACAAAGGGGATGATGGACGGAGCGCTTGAGCCAATCAAACACTCACCCCCAGTCAACTGATCTGGGTTTAATCCATCATCATTCTTTAGCTCACTCCACCACCCCAGTTCAGACATGGCCATATGCAAATCAGTCTGACCCTGTGCCTCATGGGAACAGTCCAGCCCGAACTGCCAAGCCATGTCTTCCCTGGACCGGAAACAAGCATCCTAGGACCGGTTTCTGGCATTCCAGCCGTCATCAGCCAGGCTTGCCTGAATCCAGTGGCAAAGTGAGCAAGGGACCCACGTCTGGGCATACCCCCGCCAACTTAGGGCGAACAAGCGATACAAAGGGGATGATGGACGGAACGCTTGAGCCAATCAAACACTCACCCCCAGTCAACTGATCTGGGTTTAATCCATCATCATTCTTTAGCTCACTCCACCACCCCAGTTCAGACATGGCCATATGCAAATCAGTCTGACCCTGTGCCTCATGGGAACAGTCCAGCCCGAACTGCCAAGCCATGTCTTCCCTGGACCGGAAACAAGCATCCTAGGACCGGTTTCTGGCATTCCAGCCGTCATCAGCCAGGCTTGCCTGAATCCAGTGGCAAAGTGAGCAAGGGACCCACGTCTGGGCATACCCCGCCAACTTAGGGCAAACAAAGCGATACAAAGGGGATGATGGACGGACGCTTGAGCCAATCAAACACTCACTCCCAGTCAACTGATCTGGGTTTAATCCATCATCATTCTTTAGCTCACTCCACCACCCCAGTTCAGACATGGCCATATGCAAATCAGTCTGACCCTGTGCCTCATGGGAACAGTCCAGCCCGAACTGCCAAGCCATGTCTTCCTGGACCGGAAACAAGCATCCTAGGACCGGTTTCTGGCATTCCAGCCGTCATCAGCCAGGCTTGCCTGAATCCAGTGGCAAAGTGAGCAAGGGACCCACGTCTGGGCATACCCCGCCAACTTAGGGCGAACAAGCGATACAAAGGGGATGATGGACGGAACGCTTGAGCCAATCAAACACTCACCCCCAGTCAACTGATCTGGGTTTAATCCATCATCATTCTTTAGCTCACTCCACCACCCCAGTTCAGACATGGCCATATGCAAATCAGTCTGACCCTGTGCCTCATGGGAAGATATGGCTTGGCAGTTCGTGCTGGACTGTTCCCATGAGGCACAGGGTCAGACTGATTTGCATATGGCCATGTCTGAACTGGGGTGGTGGAGTGAGCTAAAGAATGATGATGGATTAAACCCAGATCAGTTGACTGGGGGTGAGTGTTTGATTGGCTCAAACGCTCCGTCCATCATCCCCTTTTGTATCGCTTGTTCGCCCTAAGTTGGCGGGGTATGCCCAGACGTGGGTCCCTTGCTCACTTTGCCACTGGATTCAAGCAAGCCTGGCTGATGACGGCTGGAATGCCAGAAACCGGTCCTAGGATGCTTGTTTCCGGTCCAGGGAAGATATGGCTTGGCAGTTCGTGCTGGACTGTTCCCATGAGGCACAGGGTCAGACTGATTTGCATATGGCCATGTCTGAACTGGGGTGGTGGAGTGAGCTAAAGAATGATGATGGATTAAACCCAGATCAGTTGACTGGGGGTGAGTGTTTGATTGGCTCAAACGTTCCGTCCATCATCCCCTTTGTATCGCTTTGTTCGCCCTAAGTTGGCGGGGGTATGCCCAGACGTGGGTCCCTTGCTCACTTTGCCACTGGATTCAAGCAAGCCTGGCTGATGACGGCTGGAATGCCAGAAACCGGTCCTAGGATGCTTGTTTCCGGTCCAGGGAAGATATGGCTTGGCAGTTCGTGCTGGACTGTTCCCATGAGGCACAGGGTCAGACTGATTTGCATATGGCCATGTCTGAACTGGGGTGGTGGAGTGAGCTAAAGAATGATGATGGATTAAACCCAGATCAGTTGACTGGGGGTGAGTGTTTGATTGGCTCAAACGTTCCGTCCATCATCCCCTTTTGTATCGCTTGTTCGCCCTAAGTTGGCGGGGTATGCCCAGACGTGGGTCCCTTGCTCACTTTGCCACTGGATTCAAGCAAGCCTGGCTGATGACGGCTGGAATGCCAGAAACCGGTCCTAGGATGCTTGTTTCCGGTCCAGGGAAGATATGGCTTGGCAGTTCGTGCTGGACTGTTCCCATGAGGCACAGGGTCAGACTGATTTGCATATGGCCATGTCTGAACTGGGGTGGTGGAGTGAGCTAAAGAATGATGATGGATTAAACCCAGATCAGTTGACTGGGGGTGAGTGTTTGATTGGCTCAAACGTTCCGTCCATCATCCCCTTTTGTATCGCTTTGGAAGAAATGAAAGGCAGGTTATACAAGAAGATGCGAGATTTAGAAGGAAATGAAATAATTGATGAAAAGTTGGGAGGACAAATAGAGAAAACTGAGAAGTGCTAAAGTTGGTATCTGGGATGGATGGGAAATTTTGTGATGGCTTAATATGCCATCAGAGAGGGAATTGATGGAGCAAGGTTTCAGAAATGAGACTTGCTCGGAAGCAATCCTCTCGTTTTAACTTGCTAGCGAATTACTAACAACGTGTTTTGTGATTAATAATACGCATTTCCATCATACGCAGGAAAAGAATGAAGCTTGCCTATGTGTTTACTAACTGTAATAACACGGACGTAGGACTAGAATGCATTCTAACACGGAATCTTTACTGCGCATGCGTCTACTGCATCTACGTAGTATGACAAAACAAACGCTTGGAGGGAATTCTGGCGCTTGCGCAAATAGCTCTAAAATGGCCGCTTGAAAGCTCACATGCATGGCACCTGCTTGCTGAAAATTAGAAATTGAGTTTACATTAACGCAAATGCAGAAAGAGAAATAATAAATGGTATGGGCTAGAGTAGAGGTTGGTGGTATACAGTGAAATCATTTATTTTTGAGAATAACGTTTCTCCTTTTGACTTTATTATTAGTGCGTATTTGGGCCTGTTAAAGTTGTCTGAGTCGAGCAGACTGACGTGGTGCAACGCATGCGCCCTGGTGTGGAATCTTGAAACGATCACTAAGGACTTGTCAGGCGTCCAAGGTCGGCGGAGATGTGCCCTGGGAACATGAGGGTGAAGAGTTCATATGAAGGAACTTATTCGAGAAAACTGTTACATTTGTATTAATAAAGTTTAAAGATGTATGGGAAAGGAAGGGCGGAATAAAAGTTTGAGGGTAGGAGTTTGGAAACAATGGTTTAAAGAAATAAAATGAAGTATAAGCATGGTGTGATGATCATCCCCCCCCTTGCCTGTCCAATCAGAAGTTAGTATTTTGTAAAATTGAAACATTAATGGGTGGTACATGGCAAGAAAAAGGTATAATTGAAGTAGTTTAGTTAGTTTAGTTAGCGAAGCCAAGCCAAGCCGAGCCGAGCATTGACACGGGAGAAGAAGCGGGATGCTGTCGATGCTGGGGGTGGTGCTGATGCAGTGAGACGCTGAAGAAGAATTCGAATGCAGAACCATCTACTTAATTTGGGTGGGTTAGAAAGAAGATCGCGGAAGAACCACGAGGAGGAAGAGAGTGTCAGAGAGGGGTGCGACGTAGTCGTCGGTATCTAGAGAGGTGAATATCCTGTCCTGATTCCTGTCCTGAAGTCTTTGTCTCCTGATCTGTCCTGGGGACCCTTACCAGCCCTTTGGCCAGAGGGGGTTGGTCTTCACACCATACTTTGGTAACTATGAAATTCATTGTTTTGATAAATGCTCTTCTCTCTCTATCCTCTTCTTTCTGAGCATAATTATTGTATGGATCTGAATTGTTTAAATGTTTATTGAAATAATTGAATTGGCAGACTAATGAATGAGGGTGTTTGTACTGAAACGCTTTGAGATGGTTCAAAACCCCTTAATTTAGATAAAGATTTTAAAGCTTACCGAGTCTGTCATCATTTTATTCATTTTATTAAGTAATGTATAATAAGTTATGTTAATTATCACCATCAACTAGTTCCACCTAACTGGTCCATTGACCAGAGGAAAGAACTGTTTTATCAGTAAAGGTTTTAGTTAAAGAAGTAATAACTAGATCTTGGCGCTAGCGTAAGCGAGTTGTATGGGCCCAGGTGAGTATATGGTAGTGGACTATCTATTGCTTGTAAGCCGCTGGATCAGTTTTCTAGTTTGCGAA
>CAWUFW010033647.1:0-12069 GCA_963921515.1 Calotriton arnoldi
ACCTTAACGCAACCCTTCACATCGCAGTCTATCGCTGGGAAAACAACTCCGTGTTAACGTGGTATTCACAACACGGCGGCCCCATGCGATAGTCCCACGCTAACGCGTCAAATGAACGTGTTAAAATCAACGCGACGCCTAAAAAACGCGAAACACGAACGCGAAAATAGTAGCGATGATGCCAATCCCGATACAAAAATCAGCGATAACCAGCGATAGGCCTGCAATTCCCACGCGTCATGCGGGAAAATGCACCATAAAAGCAGAGTAAAAAAATGGTGAGATGACAATGTACGAGCACAACCACACATCCGTGACGTAGAACAAATGACCATTGTCCCGCATCAAATAGGCATCTCCTCACAGTCACAATGTACATTGACATGCAGTCTGCATGTAAACTGCGCCAATGCTGAAACATGCATGGAACACACATTGAAACCGCATCTCCCCTTCACATTGCAGAGGGACAAGCAACCCCTCCTGCACACAGACGTGTCATGACCATGATCAATCCACCATGAAAGCGTGGACGAATGTAGGGGCAGTGACTCCCGCTTACGTACATGTTGCCCATGTTGTGGTACTTGAGCCACAGGGGGCATCCCTGCATCATGGTGGTACATATCTGACCCCAAAAGGAGCCCTGTTGTCACCTGTAGGACACAAATGGCAGCCAAAATGGAATGATTTTGGACACATGTGAAACGCCGAAGAGTGGGATTCCCTACTAACTGCGACACACAGAACTGGCAGTCCGAATACGTGACACCCTAAACAGCCCCTCTGCACAGAGGTGACACACCCACCATCCATGAACAAATCAGAAAATTGTCAGCAATACATGTCGCACTCACACTTGTCTGAGTGATGTGCCTGTACAGATGAGTGACATGCACTCAAGGAATGTGTATTTTGAATGCATTTATTAGCACATGCTGTGCCTGTGGTCATTTTGTACTGTCCCATGATTGCTAAGGACTGTCACAATGTGACGTGCTCATGTGAAGAAATTGTCAATGATGGTGTTCCTACGGGCAAGTCCTGCTGCGGCTGCAGTGGGGTGTGGTCCACCTGCCTCATCCTCATCATCATCTTCCGGTGCATCTGGCACTTGTATCCATGGGGCCTTGCTGCGTACACATATGTTGTGCAACACACAACATGCAACGATCATCTTGCACACGATGTCTGGGCTGTACAGGAGCCTCCCACCTGTGACGTCCAGGCACCTGAAACGTGACTTCAACACGCCAAATGTGCGTTCCACGATGCCCCTGGTCCGTTTGTGGGCCGCATTGTACTGCCTCTGGGCCTGTGTGTTCGGGGCTCGGAGGGGTGTCATCATCCAAGCGCAGAGTGCATATCCTTGGTCACCTGTGACAGTGCAGAGAGACATGAGTCAATAGTTGGTTCTGCATGATGTGTTGGCAGGCTCAGTGGTTCATTGGTGTGTGATATGTGTGACTTTGTGATTCCTGCATGACATGTACTGCTTGTTGCAAATGAGCGGCATCAATGTGAATTACGTGGCCTCACTGCTGCTCCTCCCTCCCCCAAGCCCATTCACTAGTGTGCGCAGCGCGGTTGCATCACTTGCACCCCTACGGCACACTGTTGTCATGCCTGTCTGCGCATGTCCACAAGCCTGACAACGACACAGTGATGTCGTGCGCTGAAGGTGGACGGACACGTGTGTGTAGGCCTATAGTAAGGACAGGGCGGACACAGATGTAGAGTTCATGCCTGGCTGAACTCGCCATGCGGTTGAGGGTAGACCTTTGGCTTATGCTGCGGAAATAGCGACACACACAACAGTTGGGCATGTCTGATCCCTGACCCCCAGCGGGCTTGCGCACCCTCATTTACCCCTCGGCCGAGCCCGTACTCCGGGGGCATGCTACATAGCAACATTGTATATTGCGTGACGGGTGGCGCCGACACTACTCCTGAGACACACGCATTAGTTACTGCCTTGGCAAGGCCTAAACTTAATCACGCCCAGAGCTACATGTTGAATGACCACACCCCTAAGCCGTACTGCCGTACGCCGGTCCACTCCCTCACGCTCACAGGGGGTCCGACACAGATACATGTCCCAGGTCCACCCCACTGCCTGAGGTGACAAGGTTGCGCACGCTGTACACAGCACAATGTAATGTGGTATGGCCCGGGGCCCACATGCATACAGAATGACCACACGGACACACTGAGATAATTTGTGGAACTGGCTACGGGCACGTGCGCCCTGCACCTTTACTTGCCAGGGTCACACGTCCAGTGACGCCTGTGCTGGATGGGTGTTGGGCAGTGTAAGCCACCCCTCAGGGGTTGGTTGGTGCTGGCAACAACTACAACAGTGATCAGACAATCAGGAGTTCAAAGTACAAACAGCAAGGGTCCATGACTTGAGCTGCACAGAGTCGGTGGCCCCGGATGCTCAGCGGCCGGCACAGGCACACCGCCACGGGACGGTGACTTGCGATGCACTGAGGTAGGGCCACGAGAGCTGAGCGGGTCCTCGTTGATGTCCAAGGAGAATGTCGCAGAGTGTTACGGGGGACAGTGGAAGGTGTCCATCCAGGGCATGATGCAGAGGGCAGAAGCAAGCAGAAACAGGCAATATGGAGGAGTTGAATGCTACAGTCCCCTTTTTCCCACAATGTCAGTATCAGCTACATGATGATGAAGACAACCCCCAGGCCATAGACTCAGATGCCACCAACGTTCAACCAGAGAGTGTCCATGACTCCTGTGGCACAGAGTCAGTGGCCCCAGAGCTGGAAGGGGATGCAGTCTGCGATGAGGCCTGTACAATGATATAAACTCTGCAATGAACAGATCAAGACTCAGTTCCAATTGTGTGTCCTACTCGACCGCAGTGTGTGCCGGAGGCAGCGGTCAGCGCGGGGCAACCGCTGTGCAGCTAGCTCCTCCTGGATCTCTAACACACAGCGTTGAAATGGCATGTGGAGAAGATTCATGGTTGACGGAGGTGGAGGCACCAGAGCTGAGCGGGTGTGCACCCTGCGACGATGCCGTGTCCTGCCTGTTACGGACTGTATTGGATTGGTGTGAGGCCTGCTGGACCGCTGTGTAGGCCGAAGGCAGAAGTCCGCAAGGGCCCACAGACATGTGTGGTCGGAATGCTATGCACAGAGTTGGTGGCACCACATCGAAAGGGAGTATAGGGATATAAACGATGCCATAAATATGTACTCTGCCATTGTGTAATCAAGACTCAGTTCCAAATGTGTGACCTTCTTGACCGCTGTGTATGCCGGTGGAGTACGTCAACGTGAAAGGAGTACTGCGGGCCTTGCTTGCAGAGGCCGTGATAGTCTGAGGAGGCTGCCAAGGTCGCGGGCCTCTGGCTTTGAGCTAGCACCGGCACGTGGTGGGCCCTCTTGGAGACACGCCGGTGTCGGCAGGTGAGCAGTGAGGCCTGGATGCGCAGGGGCAGATGAGACGGGTTCGGGGACCAGCGGCCTGGGCTGTGGCAGGCGCACAAGATCGCAGGCAACGTCGCACACGGCGTCGGCCTCGTGGCGGGGTGAGAGGCGCCGCCCTGGCAGCCACGTTGGCCATTCCGGAAGAGAACCACGCCCAGGGCTACGTGCTTTTTATTCACACCCCTACGCTAGCCTGGCGTACGCCGGGCAAGCCCACTCCGCACACGCTTACAGGGGGGACGTAACAAGCTACATTTCCGAGATCTTCCCCACTTGCTGGGGTGACATGGTTGCACCCACTGTCCACAACACTACCACCACCAGTAGTATGTGTAGACATGGATATGTCTGTGGTCTGCATACTGCAGTCTGTCCAGCACTTCCACGCCACACTTGGCATTGTGTGCATTCGCATTCATGGATCACGTGCCTCCTTCGCACATGCCTGGTTCCCACCTCTCCCCACATACTGCTATTGTGTGGCTGAGGTGCCATGCCGTTGATGGCTCATGTACATGGCTAGCCCAGGTTACCGCAGTACGTTGTGCTGTCGTGTGTGGTGGGTGGGCATGTTGTATGTGAGTTTGTAACGTGTGCATTCCCAGAGTTGTGAGTTGCATGATTGTGGAGTTGAGGTGTGGGGTGTGTTCATTTGGTACTTACCAACGAGCACTGCATTTCCGTAGGTGCCATCCTGCAAGCGCCGGTTGATGATGGACTGTCGGAAGATGTATAAATCATGCACACTGCCTGGGTAGTTGGCGACGACATTGGTGAAGAGTCACCGGTGGTCCACTATTGCCTGCACATTGATGGAATGCGTGTGCTTCCTGTTGCGGTAATTGTGTGCAGTGTCGGCAGGGGCACAAGTAGGACATGTGTGCAGTCAATTGCCCCCAACACGTGCGGGAAGCCAGCTATGGCATAGAAGCCTTGCTTGGTCTCCAGCTGTTCCTGCGCAGTGTGGGGAAGTATAGGTACTGGGGTACCAAGCTGATGATGGCATCCAGGACAGGTTTGAGGAACTTGGATAGGGCTGGCTGTGAGACTCCTCCGACTCTGGCGGTTGTTGGTTGGAATGTCCCAGAGGCCAACAGGTGCAGCACAGCCAGCAGCTTTGTCTGAGGTGGGATGTTGGTTGTCCGCTGTGTTGGTACCGTCAGCCTGTGGGCAATGATGTTCAGGATGCGGAGGATGGTTGGCCTTTTGAGTCTGTAGTGGGCAATGACATTCTCTGGGGTTAAGTCTGTGAGGCTGGTGCGTTTCCTGAAGGTCCGCTGTCTTTGTCTGCGCTGCCTCTGTGGTGGTCCGGGGAGGGAGCGGGGGGTCAGGGGGGGTGGCAGGCCTGGGGGTGGTGGCGGTGGGTGTTGTGGCCCTGTTGGGGCTCCGAGCTGCATGATGAGTAGCTCCATGGCATCTGTTGTTCTTCAGGTGTGGCTGTGGGCTGGGCTCCCTTTTCTGGTGCAGGTTGTCGTCCGACTTTGCACCAGGTCAGAGCAGGTGTTAATTTCCTGCTGCTAACGCGCCGTATCGCCTGTTTTGTGTTCTTATCGCCGACCTGGCTGGTCGTTGTGAATGTTGCGTTGTGGTGTTGTCGTGGCTGTTTGCTCGGGAACGCCTACTCTGCATCTCATTAGCGATAGTTGCCGGGCTCATCTGTGGCGATGTTTTTTGCCGGTGCTATCGCAGATCAATCAATCAATCAATCAATCAACAGAATTTGTAGTGCGCACTACTTACCCGCGGGGGTCTCAAGGCGCTGGGGAAGAAAAGGAAGGGGGGGAGCCGCTACTGGTCGAACAGCCAGGTCTTGAGTAGCCTCCTGAAGGTCAGCAGGTCTTGGGTCTGTCGTAGGGCTTAGTGGAAGGGTGTTCCAGGTCTTTGGCGGCGAGGTGGGAGAAGGATCTGCCGCCGGTGGTAGTTCTTCGGATGCGCGGGACGGTGGCCAGGAGAGGTCGGCGGCGAGCGGAGCTGGCGGTTGGGGACGTAGAAGGAGAGTGCGTCTGTTGAGGTAGGCTGGGCCGGTCTTGTGGAGTGCCTTGTGTGCGTGGATGAGGAGTTTGAGAGGAGATTCTCCTGTCGATGGGGAGCCATTGCAGGTTTCTCAGGTGGGGGTGATGTGGCTGTGGCGTGGGCGTCGAGGATCAGGCATGCAGAAGCGTTTTGGATTCGTTGCAGTCGTTTGATGAGCTTGGTCGGGGCTCCCGCGTAGAGGGTGTTTCCATAGTCGAGTATGCTACTCACGAGGGCCTGGGTGACTGTTCTTCTTGTGTCTGTCGGGATCCACCTGTAGATCTTGCGGAGCATGCGGAGGGTGTTGAAGCAGAGAGGAGGAGACTG
Source organism: Calotriton arnoldi (assembly GCA_963921515.1). Classification (NCBI taxonomy): domain Eukaryota; kingdom Metazoa; phylum Chordata; class Amphibia; order Caudata; family Salamandridae; genus Calotriton; species Calotriton arnoldi. Next base: position 5,793 of record CAWUFW010033647.1, read on the forward strand.
CGTTGACTTGCTTGGTCATGGAGAGCGTTGAGTCGAGGATGACTCCCAGGTTGCGTGCGTGGTCGGTGGGTGTCGGGGGGTGCCCCCAGTGTCAGTGGGCCACCAGGAGTCGTCCCAGGCTGAAGGGTTGGAGCCGAGGATGAGGACCTCCGTCTTGTCCGTGTTCAGCTTTAGTCGGCTGCTCTTCATCCAATCGGCAACGGCCTTCATTCCTTCGTGGAGGTTGGATTTGGCGGTGAGGGGGTCCTTGGTGAGAGAGAGATCAGTTGAGTGTCGTCGGCGTAGGAGATTATGTTGAGGACGTGCTGTCGGGCGATGCGTGCGAGTGGGGCCATGTAGATGTTGAACAGTGTCGGGCTGAGGGATGATCCCTGGGGTACGCCGCAGATGATCTCGGAGGCTTCGGATCGGAATGGCGGGAGGCGGACTCTCTGTGTTCTGCCGGAGAGGAAGGAGGTGGTCCATTCCAGGGCCTTCTCTCGAATCCCCTGCGTCGTGGAGGCGTGCGCGTAGCGTGCGGTGGCAGACAGTGTCGAAGGCGGTAGAGAGGTCCAGGAGGATGAGGGCCGCGGTCTCACCGTTGTCCAGCAGGGTCCTGATGTCGTCGGTGGCGGCGATGAGGGCAGTCTCGGTGCTGTGGTTGCTGCGGAACCCTGACTGGGATGGGTCCAGGCTGCTGTTTTCTTCGAGGTATCGGGTTAGCTGTCTGTTGACGATCTTCTCGATGACCTTTGCTGGGAACGGAAGCAGGGAGATGGGCCGGAAGTTCTTGAGGTCTCTTGGGTCGCTTGGGGTTTTGAGTAGGGCGTTGATCTCGGCGTGTTTCCAGCTCTCTGGGAACATCGCGGTCTCAAAGGAGAGGTTGATGACGTTGCGTAGGTGGGGTGCGATGGAGCTGCCGGCTTTGTTGAAGATGGTGGTGCGGGAAAGGGTCTGACGGGGAGCCGGAGTGGATTGTGCTCATGGTCTTGATGGTGTCATCGATGTTCACGTTGGCCCAAGCTGTCAAGGGGTCGTGGTCGATACTGTGCGGCGAGTCTGGTGTATCGGGGTCTGTTGGGGCAGTCCGGGTGTCGAAGCTGTCGTGGATGTCGGTGATCTTGCGGTGGAAGAAGGTGGCGAGGGAACCGCACAGGGCTTGCGACGGCGGGATGTCGTTGGTGTTGGAGCTGGGGTTGAAGAGTTCCTTCACGATGATGAAGAGCTCCTTGCTGTTGTGTGCATTGTTGTCGAGGCGGTCCTTGAAGGAGGTCCTCTTGGCGGACCTGATGAGTTGATGGTGGTGGCGGATGGCGTCTTTGTGGGGCTGCGTTGCTGTCCGGTGTCTTTTCATTGTGCCATTTCTTCTCTAGATTCCGGCAGGTACGTTTGGATGCTAGGAGTTCCGGGGTGAACCAGCTGGCTCTCTTGCTGGTGTCTCTGTAGGTGGGTTTTTCCAGCAGGGCGAGGGTGTTGGCGCAGTCGTCCATCCATCGTCTGAATTTGTGGGCAGCGTCGTCGGGGTTGGAGGGGTCGGTGGGTGGGCTGAGAGCGAGGTTTGTCTGTAGTTGGTCTTCGGTGACTTTGCTCCAGCAGCGGCGGGGGATCTGTTGGGTGCGGTGGTGTGCTGTGGGTTTCTGGAAGGGAAGTGGATGCAGCGGTGGTCGGTCCAGAGGAGTTCGGTGGTGTGGCTGAAGGCGACGTGGGAACTTGAGGAGAAGACGGGGTCGAGCGTGTGGCCGGCGGCGTGGGTCGGCGTTGTGACGAGCTGTCTCAGTCCGAGGTTGGCGAGGTTGTCGATCAGGGTGGTGGAGTTGCTGTCGTTGTTGTTCTCCAGGTGAAAGTTCAGGTCTCCGAGGAGGATGTAGTCGGTGGAGGTCAGGGCGTGCGTGCTGATGAAGTCGGCGATGGAGTCGCTGAACTGGGGTCGGGAGTCCGGGGGTCTGTAGACGAGGGTGCCTCTTAGGGTGGTGTTGGGGTTCATGTGTATCTGGAAGTGCATGTGTTCGGCGGTGATGAGAGTGTCGTCGGTGCTGGTGGAGACCCTGATGGTGTCCTTGTGGACGATGGCGATTCCTCCTCCGACTCGTTGGTGCGGTCTCTGCGGGTGATCTTGTAGCCGTCTGGGATGGCTATGGCGATGTCGGTGCGGAGGAGTCGTTCATCCAGGTCTCTGTCAGGAAGGCGACGTCCGGTGATGATGTGTCGAGCAGGTCCCAGAGCTCGATGGGCGTGTTTGCGTGCGGAGCGGGTGTTCAGTAGAATGCATCGGAGGTGGTTGGGGTCCTTCTTGGTGGGTGCTTCGGCGGCTCTGAGGCAGGTGTAGCTGCAGTTTCGACAGGTGAAGGGACCATGTGTGCGTTTCGGGGCGGCCTTGACGCAGGTGTGGGTCCATCCAGGGTTGAGGGCGTGGAGTGTGCTGGCATCGTAACGGTGGCGGTCGTCGTGGCGGGTGTGTGGGGTGCACAAGCCAGGGTTCTGGCCCTGGGCGCGGTCCAGGCGCGGACGGGCGCAGACGGGCTTGCCATGGCGCGCCTGACGGTCGTGACGGTGTGCGGACTGTGTTATGTGAACTCGAGCAGTTCACCACCAGCCGGTAAGGCCCAGGCCCATTTTCTCACTTCACTTTATGATTTTACAAAGGGAAGCAGGTGGTGTGCCGTGTGCCATCATGTGTCGGCACCGGGACTGTTGCATTTCTTCCTCCATAACTATAGTGATTGTATTAGCAAGTTTCTGTGTTTCCTGTTTTTTCTAGTCTCGGTTTTCATGACACTGGGCACTTCCCAAGGAGTCTGCACGTGACAAAGTGATGGGCTTACAGGTGCATGGTTTACTGATGGACACTGGAGAGTCAGTAAGAATGAATGAACATGAAGTTGTTCTGCTCCTGTTGGGTTTTCTGTTAATGGTTGTATGGATTATAGAAAGTTTTGATTGGATAACTCAATCTGTGTAGACTCATTGGAGTTGTAGGATATAGTCCCTTTCCGTTGTTAGTGGCTGCTGTGAATAAAGTAGCAAGGCTGGGGACTGCATAATATTTGCGTTGTATGCCTTTAATAAAATCAAGTCTTTCTTTTACTGCCATAGCTAGGAAAATCTCTTTTATTGATAATAAAAAATATGTTGATACTTGAGCTCAAAGCTGGGACCGTGTGCACTTGAAGTGAACATGGCAACCACTTAACTACAGAAACCTGAGGACTGTGCATTACAGACTGTTAATAAGCTGTTTTTATGCGGTGAAACAGGTGTATAGTCGGTCATACAGCACATTCAGTGTTTTCATCACCTTCACTACTGTTCCAAGTCCTGCCGGTTCATGGGAAGCAGTATTATAAATGTACAGTCTGACATCTATGTTCTCCACCATACCAAGCAGACCCTTTTTTAACGTTGATCTACCCGTCTTCTGTGTGCTTGTTTGCTGCAAGGCCTTTGTTTATCATACATGTTCTAGGTTCAGCATTTAAACACGATAATTAGTCAGATTTAAAGCTAAGTACTTGACTTTTCCATTTGCCACCAAGGGAGATGCTTTTTCGCCTCGCTTATGAAAGGCTTAAATCTTTAAAAAGGCCGCCCTTCGCACCTTGTCACCTTTGGTTTTAGAGTTTACGAATATTTTCACACCTTCACTCCCAGCTACGTTTACATGGCTGCTTTCTTTTAATTTCTCAGCCACGTCCTCTCTGTATAATCACTTTTGTTCTCACTTGGACTCTTATTTCACAAATTAATCCTGCATTCTCTCTTTGCACTTCTTTATTTCACTCTTTAATTTCCTTTTATGTGCACAGTAGAAGGAAGCAGTTTAATGCCACTCTACGTAATACGCCCCTTCTTTATATAGGAGCCACTGAAGCAGCAATACAACTACGTCATGTACTTAAGGTGGCTCCTCCAATCGTGTGGACATCTGCATTGTCAGACGAAACTTTGCTCTCATTTACATAGCCACTTTCCCACACTCAGCCTCTTGGCTGATGGACGTCTCGTATATCTGAGCGTCGGAGGTGGGAAGAGGGAGAAGGAGAGAAAGACAAAGGGCACAGCCTGTGAGAGGGCGATGAGAGAAAAGAGGAGAGGTGGGCAGAGAAAGGGCTATAGGACCTTTAGTGCCCCTTAAGGCAGATTAAGGTGCGACCAATATTGATATCTTGAGATCCATTTAAGGCACCCTTGACTGGAGACCAGTTTTGTTGCGTGTTGTTTCAGTGTGTGGCAACTCCACCAGTAGAAACGATAACATGGGAAGCCTTTGCTGTTACATGCAGGCATTTTTTACACAGAGTACTACTTGAAATGCATTCATATTTTCTGCACTTTTTTTTTAATGGTGTTTCTTGCATGAAAACAGAAAATTAATTTAAGGAAATAGTGTTATCATATTGATGTACAGCACCGCACAGTCAATGAATGTATTTATTGTATAGTTAAAACCATTACAAGTTTATCCTTGTGTTCAAAAGTTAATATGGGCAAATGACAACATCAGCATACGCAAAGTTGTCCTCTATAGCTCAGTGAAAATTGGCAATTTCTTAAATGATAAATAATTCAATCGTATTGCCTTATTAACCTTCCTGCTTTCTCAAATTTGCATGAAAATGCACCATTTGTCCACTCTTTTCAAAAATTTCGCAGGGGGACAACCCCCGAACCCTCCTTAACTTGTTCGGCCTGCCGTTACGCTCGCTCGCCATAGTGCAGTATGGCAATAATTTTCATGACACCACTTTCAAATGTCACCAGCCGCCACTGTTGTGGTCCCTATTTGGACAGGTAGCATACCTCTGTCAACTAGAGATCCAGTTTCTAGCAGATACACACTGCCATCACACCCTGCAGGCAGAAGCACAAACGCACAGGGAGATGTCTTTCCTCCTCTTCAAAGAAAGGCTGGCTTGCATGAAGTGAAAGAGGCACCCAACGTCTCAAACTGTTGCCCTGCTCTTTCACTAAAGCGCTCTCCTCATAGCAGGCGCTAACTATCAGAGTTTGGAAGCTTCAGCTGAGGGCATCGCTTTTGTTTTGCAAATAGAGGGTGCACTGTGCTGGTCTGTGCAAGGTGCACCTAATTAAGTGTGTACCATAGCCCAAACAGGAAAGTGCACCTGATATGTAATTCATGTCCTGGGCTTTGTTCACTTATGCCATTTAAGGTCTGGAGTGAGTGTTATGTGTATTTGAGTTAGTGGTGAGATCACCAGGCAACCGTGTTGAGGCAAATGGAAGGGCAGACCTCTATCACCACACACATGTGATCCCAAGAGTGATTCACTGTTTTCTTGGGGGACCAAACGTTCTGGAGGGTAGTCTGTGGCTACCTTCAGAGATTTCATAATGGTTAAGATAGAGAAGAGCTATGTGGGAGGAGAGACAAGGAATGTAGCTCCTACTGATGTGAAAGCTGGGGTGGGAAGCAAAACAGTATCACACAGACCTCTGACATCTTACATCCCAAGCTTGCAAAAATGGCACCTTCCTCTGACTAGATAGTCCTTATCTAAATTGTTTTATTCTCATTGCCTAGGCAATATTTATTAGGTGGTTTATTGCATTTACCTAGATATTTTTACTGTTCCGTGGGGTATCGTCTTTTTTAGTTTTTTAAAAATATGTTTTTATTTTTCATCAGGTGCAAAAACATTACACATTCAATCATTAAATCCATAATAACAAATTGCACTTAGACCGTACATATTTGCATAATTTGCTCATACCTGGTAGCCAGCTGATCAACATAGTGTATCTCCAGAGCAGAGTCGCCTCCACCACCCCAATGTACCCTTAAAAAATAACTGCAATCCCCATCACATTCCCTCTCAGAGCTCTGGGTTCAAGAGACATCTTTTATTCACACGTCACATGTTGTGCGTCCGCGGCCTCTTGGGCTAGACCATAGTATCTCATCCAGCTGCCCCATATTTTTGTGAATTTTCGGGAACTCTCTGCTTTTATAGGTCACCCTCTCTGCAGCCATATAAAGATCCATTAAACCCCGCTGCCATTCTGGTAGTAAAGGGGGGTTTCCTCTGCGTGCCCCTGTGTCGTGCGATGTCCCGCTTAACCACCACCGTACCTAGGGGCATATTCTCAAGAACGTGGTGTGATAACTACCACAAAATTACCTTAACGCAACCCTTCACATTGCAGTCTATCGCGGGAAAAACAACTCCGTGTTAACGTGGTATCCACAACACGGCGGCCGCATGGCGATAGTCCCACGCTAACGCGCTGCGCATGAACGAGGTTAAAATCAACGCAACGCCTCAAAAACGTGAAACACGAA
>CAWUFW010033648.1:0-12067 GCA_963921515.1 Calotriton arnoldi
GGGTGAATACCCAAAGGAATAATGGGCATTCATAATGGCTAGGAGGTTTTTTCAAGCGTGAAGGAGCTGGGCTTTGCTTTTTATTTTGCTCACATTCTAGTCTGCCTCTAAGCACCACCAGCTTTTGTAGATAAAACTGAGACAGAATGTAAAATATCCACCACCCCCAAACTGTGTATAAAGCTAGATGGGTGCAGAGTGAATTCTGGAGTTTTCTAGTGGCCTGGCCACCGCCTGCTACACGAGGCCTATGTTTTGCGTTTACAGCTCGCTATTGTACTCGATACTGTGGTATTCCCAGAAGTAGACATGCAGCGTGTTCCCCAGTATACAGTCGAGACGTCCAGTCCACCTGCGCTCATTAAATCTCCTTATTATTAATCAATTTCCCTACATTTGTAAACTTCTCTCAGTTTGGCATTTTTGCCGAGAGCCCTGGTGCAAAGTGCAAACCTAATTCGCCTCTCACACTCCAGTATTATAGAATAAATCTTAATTAAAGAGTTGCAAATCTGATAATATGTTTTCACGCCTGCACTATGTGTTGTAGAAAGTGTGATCTGCAGGTGTACAATTTTGCTTCTGATAAGGGCATTTATGTCACAAGATGGAACGTATCACTGGGGAAATCAAAAGTATTGTAGATTGTACGTAATCATAAAGTCAGAGGTAGGCTTGGGAGTAAATCTGGGAACATCTATACTCCTAGGAGGGAGTGGGGGTCAATAGTGAATCTAAAAACCTCAATAATGCAAATCTGGGGCACTGAATCACTGCATGCATGCATGCCCAGACATAGCAGTGTGTTGGAAAGGGGTCTACTGTTGAATTTGAAATGCATTTTCTAACTACTGTGGTCGGTGGGGGGCTGAGGGTCATTTGCACCAGTAAGAACATATCGGTGCTCAAGGGAGACACATGTATCTAAGCAGGACTGAGATATTAATCTGATTAAAATAATTTTACAAAGATTGTTGTTATAAGACTGCATCATCATTTTAATATTACCAGAAATAGGAATATGAGGAGCTCAGAAAGAGTGTGAGATGTGATCTAATTAGTAAGTTGAATACTTCAACATCAGGAGACCTGCTTCTGAATTACAGCTTCTCCCCTTGACCAAAACGTGTGATCCAGGGCAAATCTCTGTCTCCATTACTGGTGTTGAAAGATGCATTACAAAGTAGTATATACAAGAATTCATTAAAACGGAACAATTTTCCTGTGAAGAAGCAGGTGGGAAGACAAAGGGCAGGTGCAGGAAGGAAGTCAGGAGGGCACATTATTGGGTGGTTTGCAGTTGTCTCCCTGCATCCAGGTATTTTTTGATAGATATAGAGTATTTCTTTTAGCATTACTTCCGTGTAAGGTGACTGTAAGGCTGAGAAAATGGCTGAATATCTGGTTTAACATATATATGATATATACAATCTTTTCGTTTAGCACTTAAGGTGTCATTGTGGTGCTCAGAGGGGTTTACATTCGGGTTAATTGTGTGCTACTTCTACATCGAAGCTTCAATAAGATTGGAGACATTATTTTATTTAAAATTTTACAACTTATTGTAGATGTACTTTTTGTTGAAAAGTGGAGTTCCAGGATTTAACATTCTCTGGCTGGGTTCAAACTGCCTGTGAATCACGGCCACAGCTGGATGAAACATCCCAGCAGCTGAGCTGGCAACAGCATCACACTTCAGTGGCCTTTGCCACATTCTGCTAAAATGTCAGCTATTATGCTGCCAGGAAAGTGTGTTATGTCCTATCATATGTCCAGAAAGGCAACATGGCAGATGCTGGCACCTCACTGAAATCTGGGACTGTCCCTCAAAATCGGGAACTAAATGGTAATTAAGGATGTGTATTTTTAATTTTTGCAAAATTATACTTTTACAGCAAAAGGAGATTTTTCTCAAGTGAGTGCAAATCTTGCATCACAAAGTAACACGTGATACCGGCAAGAGAATTGTTTGAGCACAAATGTCTCAGCCAGACCGTTTCTGTGGAAACCATTCACTGGGGAGGGAGTGAAAACTATGTGAAATTGCTAACTTTCACTAATTTCAACATTTTTCTAGCGTAATTTAATTTTCAGCAAGGCCAAGCTGCAATCTTTTTTCTGCTAGGCACCAAAAAACATCTGCTCCAACTGTGAAAAATGGGTGTGGAAAACATCTAGTCATCCTCAACTTTTAAGGAGGTGCAGGAACTGGATCTTCCCACCTAAAAACATACTGTACAAGGTGAAAAAATAAAAAATAGTTAAATGCGCTAATGCCTGTCTGCGATACGTATGTTCAGAGCAGCGGACGTACACATGAAAATATATGGTTTACATACATTTTCAAATGTACTTATATGAATTTTTGTGAAACCCACAAAAAAACTGTTAATGTGCACGGTTGTAGGAGAAAATCTACATTTTGTTCATTTCCAACATTTAAATTATTCCGTATGAATGAAAACCATAGTCTTCCATTGAGTATGCTCCCCTGATAACAAACAGACCAGTAGCACCCAGTGTTCAGGGAGCGGAAGTTAACATCCAGCGCCTTCCTACACCTCTCTGCTTTAAACACCTCTCGACAACACAGGACGTTTCCATGGAATTCAAAACCACTACATAAAACCCTACTAACAAATCCCAGCTAGAGCTTATTAGATTCTAACAACTACTCATGAACCCTAGATATTCTCTACCCTTCTAAGCTAATCTCCATCCATTATCAACTTTGAGGCTTCTTTCAATCCGACAAACAATGAAACCAGAAGCACAAAACAATGTTCACAAGGAACTCATTTATCTTGAACAGTACATAATCCGCAACTAAAGTAGTTGCTCTGATTCAATCTTAGTCAAAAAAATATACTCTTTCGTTCATGACCCTCCATTGAGTCACAGTACAAATTATATCAGAGTATCTATACACACTCATGTATTCACATTCCTTAAAAAAGCCCAACAAATCTTTTAATTAAAGATGTACCTTACTTCAGCCGAAGTAGGTAATTTTATTCTGCAGTTACAATCAATCAATCAATCAATCATGTCACTTATAAAGCGCACTACATACCCGCGAGGGTCTCAAGGCGCTGGGGGAAGAGGGGGGTGGTGCTGCTACTGATCGAAGAGCCAGGTCTTGAGGAGTCTTCTGAAGGCCAGTAGGTCTTGGGTCTGTCGGAGGTTGGTGGGGAGGGTGTTCCAGGTCTTGGCGGCGAGGTGGGAGAAGGATCTGCCGACGGCGGTCGTTTTCCGGATGCGGGGGACTGTGGCGAGGGCGAAGCTGGTTGAGCAGAGCTGGCGGGTGGGGGTGTAGAAGCTGAGTCGTCTGTTGAGGTAGGCCGGTCCGGAGTTGTGGAGTGCTTTGTGTGCGTGGGTGAGGAGCTTGAAGGTTATCCTCTTGTTGACAGGGAGCCAGTGCAGGTCTCTCAGGTGGGGTGTGATGTGGCTGCGTCGGGGGATGTCGAGGATAAGACGTGCAGAGGCGTTCTGGATGCGTTGCAGCCGTCTCAGGAGCTTAGCCGTCGTTCCTGCGTAGAGGGCGTTTCCGTAGTCCAGCCTGCTGGTGACGAGGGCCTGGGTGACTGTTTTTCTTGTTTCGGTGGGGATCCACTTGAAGATCCTGCGGAGCATTCGGAGGATGTTGAAGCAGGATGAGGAAACGGCGTTGACCTGCTTAGTCATGGAGAGGGTGGGGTCGAGGATGACCCCTAGGTTGCGTACGTGGTCGGTGGGTGGCGGGGCTGTTCCCAGTGATGATGGCCACCAGGAGTCGTCCCAGGCTGAAGGGGTTGGAACCAAGGATGAGGACCTCCGTCTTGTCCGAGTTCAGCTTCAGGCGGCTGGTCCTCATCCATTCGGCGTATTTCCTTAAACATAAGTACTTAAACTATTTGCATTTAGTTGCACATTCGGAGTGGTATCGTGAACCCCAGTGAAGTGACCATAACCTATTTTAGTGAGTACTGTGTGACATAGTGAAAAAAGCTGGGAAACGGGTTATTGGTAAAATTCAAAAGGACGAGCTCGATACAATGAATAATAATTTAATTCAGGCTCTCTCTTTTGTATGGTGTCGACGGCGTTTCGACCCTCTCTAGATACGGGGTCTCTTCAGTACTGTGTTTCTGGGGACTAAGAAGGGAAATGGAGTAAAAAATTTGGTCTAGGAAATACATGATAGAAAAGAGAAGGGCTAGATACAGGTGTGTACTATGGCTTACCAGTACAGCACAGACATATATTCATATAGTATCCTCGATGTAGGATGTCAGTTGAACGGTGAAGCACAGGAACGATAGATATCCAGACCTGTAACCAGTTAATGCCTTATTATTGTAGTATTATACTGAGTGTGGTGCACACCAAGGTGAATTAAAGGTGGTAGACTCACTGTTAATCAGTTCTACCAAGGCGATATCTGGGATACTCCAGGGTGTAGGTAGAACCCGAAGCATATACTCACGTGTCTATTATTTATGCAAAGTAGAGATGACACGAACTGTAAGACAAATATATAACAGTTCGTAGGCGATTAGAGTAGGAATACGAATAAAATGAATTAAGAGCAGCGCCGGTAATGCCAATGGCTTTTACTTACTTAAGCGTCATCTCTTCTACTCTCGATCGAGCTTCCTTCTGTGTGTCAGCTGCCTGACTATGCGGTAATAATATGACAGTGCCGACTGGAACCAGAACCCGCCATTAGCGCGTTGCTAAGATACCACGAGCATAGTCGCTGTGGCGGCCATCTTGTAGTGGTCAGGTCGTATCGGGATAATAGGTTGAGTCATATCAACCTTATCTTAATTGGCCACAGACACATGCTTGAATAACGTAGGTCATATTATCGTGAGCGATACCACAGAACTGGTGGATCTGTATCGAGATGGAAGTCGATCAACCACCATGAATGCGCTTGAACATTAATTCGGACGTGGTTATGGTGGCCATTTTGTAGTGGTCTCAATATATCTTAAAACTTATGTAGTTGCACTTGCTATGTTAATTAACTAATATTTTATATCACTTCATATTTAGTAACTAGAGTATCAGTTACCACAGAACTGGTGGATCTGTATCGAGATGGAAGTCGATCAACCACCGTGAATACGCTTGAACATTAATTCGGACGTGGTTATGGTGGCCATTTTGTAGTGGTCTCAATATATCTTAAAACTTATGTAGTTGCACTTGCTATGTTAATCAACTAATATTTTATATCACTTCATCCACCAGTTCTGTGGTAACTGATACTCTAGTTACTAAATATGAAGTGATATAAAATGTTAGTTGATTAACATAGCAAGTGCAACTACATAAGTTTTAAGATATATTGAGACCACTACAAAATGGCCACCATAACCACGTCCGAATTAATGTTCAGCGCATTCACGGTGGTTGATCGACTTCCATCTCGATACAGATCCACCAGTTCTGTGGTATCGCTCACGATAATATGACCTACGTTATTCAAGCATGTGTCTGTGGCCAATTAAGATAAGGTTGATATGACTCAACCACAACACTCTTAGGTGGCATTACGTGGTAATCTAAGGGGTGACCATTGAAGCCATGGACTTGCAAATTCCCGGAGAAATTAAATTCAAAACTGAAAATGCCTACCTGAAAAAATAACACAGAAAAACAACCCAATACAAAACAATTGTCTAACAAAGACGGTTAAAATCTGCCGGTTCAAGTCAAGAACTGAGCTAACGTTAGCAGCATTGATTCTGCATAAAATAGGTCACAGCATGCCAAATAAAAGCCGTTGACAAAGCTGGACAACCAGTGCTTTTAATTCCATGCATTCCAGTCTACTGAATGCCCTCCACACACTTGCAAGCAGTGAAGCAAACCTCAGTGTCAGCTTTATTTTAGATGCTTATGGTTCTGTTTCTTTGCCTCACTCCTGGAGAAGCAGCCTCAGCAGGAACAGCAGTTTGAGCTCAGCATATGCCCCTTCCCACTTCCTTTCTAATGCAGTCAGCCAGCTGGCAGCACGTCCAGGAAGCCACTAATGATTAAAACATTAAACCAGCCATAATAATTAATTTAAAGTTAACAGACAAGATGTAACACTGATAAAATGGGCTCCCATAAAGACAGAACAATGCTTTTATTTTGAAATCTCTTATTGGCCCTTCTCAGATCGTCGATTTCCTACTTCAACCCTGATTGAACATTTTACATTGGTGACAGGATAAAATGTAGTCAGTTACACATCAGTCCTGAAGGTCACTGACCCTCACCCTCGCACAAAGGAGACTGCTGGAAGTGCCTGAACCTCCTTCCACCTCAGTGCCTGTGAACTGGCAGTGATGCTCGCAGCACTCTTTGGGGGCTGCAGAGGCTTCATTTTCAAACAAGCAGTTTAGAGCCTGCTGCTGGTGCTGCCTGTGACAGTAGCAGCATGCACATATATCATTGTAGCTGGTTTGAAATTGGCCAATTTCAGTTTTTCGTTCTACTTAGAAACCATAACCTCACTTTAACTGTGTTTTAAGAGAATTTTTGTTTTTTAAAACATATGAAAATGTCTTCCGAGATGAAGAAACCATGACTTTCAATTAACAAAGCTTTTGAGTATTTTGTTGGGTCTTTTTATAATAAAGTTCATACCCCTTTGGCTCTCTCCACACAGCTGTAGACGAAGCACAACAGAGGTTGGCCACTAGGCCCTGTGCCCCACCTGCCACGTTTCCCCCTCCCATGTGTCCAACCCTGCAGCCAGGAATTCCGCATCACACTTATCATGCAAGCACAACAACGACTACACGTACCGCGCATTCTCATCCACCACAATGACATTTTTATTAGTTTTGGTCAGGTTCATCTTGAGGCCGTCCATCCACTGACGATGGTGAGGGCCTCCTTTAAAGGTATCGTCTTTTGATTGGGAATCTCTTGCACATGAGATAGGTCAAAGATGAATCGAGCATCATCTGCATAGATGTAAAATTGTACCCCTGCTTGGTGGAGCGGCTTGGCAAGGGACCACAAGTACATGTTAAGTAGAAAAGGTGAGAAGACTGACCCTTGCGGGACCCTGTAGTCAATATTGCATGCCTTCAAATAGTGCAGGGGAAGAATGACCACATGTGATTGCCCTGAAATGAAAGATGTTATCCACTTCAGGACCACGCCAATGATACTTGCTGCCTCCATGGTCTTAAGCAGCATGTTGTGGCCAATGATTTGAAATATCCGACAAGTCTAAGAGTACCATCATGCCACTTCTTTATCAAGGAGCTGGTGAACATCATTGAAGGCCAATAAGACCACCAGCTCTGTGTTATGACCGTGACAACAGCCTGCTTGTTTCTCGTCAATTAGTTTGTTAGATTGTGGAAATTTCTGAAACTGAAGAAGAGCCACATTTTCCTGTTTGCCCATGACTGTTTATTTCACCCAGGGGCAGGTTCTTTAGCAGAGGCCTCACTATGGCTGCCTTCCAGAAGTCTGGAAAAATGCCATGCTTTGAGGATCTGTTGAGGACAGTCAGGAGGAAGTCACTTGTGGGTGAAACCAGTGGCTTTAGATGTCGGGCAGGAAAGGATCAAGGTTATCAGGCCACAGTACTTGATTAAGGAAACATAAATTAAAAAAAAACACAGTTAAAGTACATAAACTGAAAGCGCAAAAACAATATACTTGCCAGTTAGTGTTATCTTCGCAACCCACAGATCACGCAATAGCCATTCAAACCAGCACACGCACACCAAAGGTAAAGTTCACAACCCACACCATTCATACCAATGAGCAATAACACCTAACAGCACATCATCAAATAACAACACACATTAAAACTAATTCATAAATGTGCATTTATAATTGTCTCATTAACGATATTGTTATATGTAATCTCACTTGTAACACTGTTTATGTCTTTTGTAATTGCACCTGTCACGTTAAGTATAAGGACATAATCATTGCATTTGGTCTGCCAGTTATGGTTTGCATGGCTGCTGTGCATGTCATGTGTTACGGAGCTGATCATAACTGGTAAATTACAGTGGTTTATCAGTTTTAATTCATAAGCATAACTGTACTTAACTGTGTTTTTTTAGGTGAATATATTACATAAATCCTCTGAAATTGGTATGTATAAACTACAGCACCAGGGGAGACCAGGAAAATGTAGTTTTTCTGTTATCAGACACTGGAGCCTGTAGGTATGATGCTATATCATGGTACATTAAAGGAAATATTCATGCCACCCCAGGTCTACCTTAAACAGTGCACAGTTGCTGACATCGCCTTCTGTGCACAAGCGCATGTTTCAATTTCTAATAGGCTCTTGTGCAAAGCCAATAGGTCTCACTGTTTTATAAGTGAAAGTGCTTCTTCATTGAATGACAAGTGGTGCATGGTTGTATGATTGGCTGTGCATGTAAATGTGAAAATGAATCAACAACTGAATGAATGAGTTAGTGTATTTATCCACAATCGAGTGCATGGATAATTAATAGGAGAGTGAATGCATGGATGAATGGTTGAATAAATGAGTGTTCGGAGGGATAAATAGATCAGTGCATGAATGGGTGTGCAAGTACATGAATATATGGAGACAGGTCACACCAAGCTTAGAGGCAGAGGGCCTATTCACAAACTGCATTTACTAGTACGTTCAGTAGTATTACTAACCTACTCCAAAATGCTAACCTACGTATGAAGGTCTATGCCTACGCCTCTCCTACCTTTTTGTGGAGAGATCTCTGCTCCGATTACGGAGATCTCCACACATGTAGGTATACGTGTTAGTTGTATATGCGAGAGGGACAGAAGGATTGGCTGGAAAATGGGGAATATTTAGGGTTTAGGGAGGAGTACAGCAGGGTTAAGGGATGGCTAGGGATGGGTTTAGTGTGGGGCATGCGCCCACCCACAAAAGAAGTAAGCCCATTGCTAATTATAAACTGCACTTCTATAGTGCTGATGGCGAACCAATGATACTGCAACAGTCTCCCATAGAAAATAATGGAGCTAGGGACTCAAAATAGATCTCACAGGAAATAATGTTAAAATTAATTAATTTACAATACCTTTAATTTAGTTCAATGTTAAAAAACGACATCTAAATGATAAATATTATTTTATTTTCAAAATATTTGAATTATCATTTTAATTTAAAAATAAATGTAAAATATTTTTGTACAAAAATCAATTAATAAAAAATAATTCTATAGATAACTCAATACATAATAAATATTAACATTTTACTTTTGGGTGATTTCTTTAATCTTAAAAAAGAATTTTATTCAATTTATTACACTCAAATTAATTAAATATTTAATTAAAAATTAACTTATTAGTATTGTAGCATATTTTTGTAATCTGTCCTCTTTTAAAAGAAATATATAAAATTAATTTATAACTAACACTTAAGATAAAATAAATGCGAACTATTTTTTACTCTAATAAACGTTTATTATCAGACACCAGGAGTAGTTCACAAAATCTACCACTCCAACCCCTTGCAACACATACAATAAGTTTTTATATATATATCATTTTAATGAATTTTTCAGAGAATAAAATAAACATACAGTAATCTGAAGCCAGATGTGAAATCGCATCTAAATAGTACCTCCCGCAACATTTTTGGCTCTCCCACCCCTACCTTCCCTCCGCGCGGCTCAGTGTGAGCGGAACTGACATTTCAATACAGCATTATGATGAGAGCAGTATGTGTGGGCTAGGCCAAGCCCCCCGCCCCCATTCCACACCTGGGTGCTACAAACATTGTGTGTTATACATTGTGGTTACTCTTCAGCCACTTCCAACATTCAGATTGTTTTAGTCTATGGTGGCAATTCATCTGGTGGTGTCAACAATTCCGTAAGCATCGCCGCCCATGCCCTCATGTCATCCTCTAGTTTCTCATCCCTGCGTGTTAGTTTCATATGACATGCCTCAGCATTGATCCATTCTGCCATATCTTTTAGCCAGTCGTCAAACACATTCAATAGGTTGTTCAGTGCTCACAGTAGTGCAGCAGGATTGAATAATTCAGGACGCTACGATATTGCATAACATTTCAAACTGCAGAAGATTTTTATAATCAAAATATATTAACTAACATACTCCTATAACCATACTCATAGTGTGTAGTCTGTCCGGGCCTCTCGTTTATAATTCATGCTCTTCACACAGGAACAAGACTCTGAGAAATTGCTCCACTCTTTTTCCAAACAGGGACCATCTGATAGGTAATACAACTGAAAGGCAATTATCACCGACATTTAAAATGCGCCAATAAATTTAGTTTGACATTACTGGTCATCGTGGAAGCCAAATGTCA
Organism: Calotriton arnoldi; assembly: GCA_963921515.1. Lineage (NCBI taxonomy): Eukaryota > Metazoa > Chordata > Amphibia > Caudata > Salamandridae > Calotriton > Calotriton arnoldi. The sequence continues at coordinate 10,307 of CAWUFW010033648.1, forward strand.
AAGCTTTAAATATCCCATGCACCACAGCGGCTATCACTGTGTGATCCCTGTCTTATAATTACAAAGAACATTTTCATGTGAAAGTGCTTGGATTTTTATAATTATTGTTTATAAATTAAAGAGTAATTTCCTCTTTGAAATAGGGTGAAAAATTGGACTTTTCAAAACAGCAGATACTAAAACAGCGTCAAATGAACAGACCTTGGTAAAAAAAAAAAAAATTGTTTCAGTTTTCGATTAACAATGTATAGACAAATCGTGGGAATAAGGAAAATGCTACTTACCCAGTATGCATCTGTTCTTGGCATATAGAGCTGTAGAATCATATGCTTTAGCATAGATCGCCATCTAGTGTTGGGTCTGGATGTTTGCACTTTGTTTTTCTTCGAAGAAGTCTTTCTAGTCACGAGGTGAGGTGACTTCTCCTTTCGGTGATAGTGCGCATGGGCATCGACTCCATCCTTAGATTGTTTTGCCGTAAAGGGTGATGATGGCGTTAGTAAGAGTAGTAAAGAGATGACCATGTATAATATATCTAAGTAAGATAATACTGCAACAGATAAAGGTACCGTGGGCGCATATGATTCTACAGCTCTATATGCCAAGAACAGATGCATACTGGGTAAGTAGCATTTTCCGTTCGAGGCATATGAGCTGTAGATCATATGCTTTAGCATAGACTATACAGCAGTTATCTCCCAAGCGGTGGCTAACCTGTAGCTGTTGCAGTGGTTTGAAATAGTGTTCGTAAAACTGCCTGGCCCACACTAGCTTGCTGTCTTGCTAACACATCTACACAATAGTGTTTTGTGAATGTGTGTGGTGTAGACCATGTTGCAGCCCTGCAGATGTCATCTAGGGGTATATTTCCTAAGAATGCCATAGAAGCCCCTAGTTTTGCGTGTAGAATGCGCTCTAGGGGAATTGTTAATGTGCGCTTAGCTTTAATGTAGCATATTTGAATACACTTAACTATCCACCTTGCAATACCCGCTTTTGATATGGGATTGCCTTTATGTGGTGGCGCAAAAGCAACAAAAAGTCGTTTGGTTTTCCTAAAAGGTTTTGTTCTTTCTATGTAGTATAGTAACGCTCTTTTAACATCTAATGTGGTGAAGAGCACGCTCTGCCACTGAATCTGGTTGAGGAAGAATACAGGCAACTCAACAGACTGATTGATGTGAAAGGCAGAGACGACTTTGGGTAAAAATTTGGGATTAGTCCTAAGAACCACTTTGTTTTGGTGTATTTGTAAAAATGGTTTTTGTATAGTTAGTGCCTGAAGCTCACCCACTCTTCTTAGAGATGTGATGGCTATAAGGAAGGCTACTTTCCAGGTAAGAAATTGTAGTTCACATTTGTGCAATGGCTCAAAGGGTAGACCCATGAGTCTTGTAAGAACTAGGTTGAGGTTCCACACAGGAGAAGGTGGAAGTCTAGGAGGAATGATTCTTTTAAGTCCTTCCATAAAAGCTTTAATAAAGGGCACTCTAAACAGAGACAAGTGCTGTCTGTTATGCAGGTATGCAGCAATTGCAGCAAGATGTAAGCGAATAGATGTATACGCTAAATTAGAACGCTGTAGGTGTAACAGATAACAAATGATGTTTTGTACTGAAGCATCTAGTGGATTGATCTGATTGTTGTTACAGTAAACTACAAACCGCTTCCACTTTGCTGCATAGCATGCTCTTGTGGTAGGGCGTCTAGCTTCTTTGATGACATTCATACAGTCTGGCGGAAGATTAAGGTAGCCAAACT
>CAWUFW010033649.1:0-12065 GCA_963921515.1 Calotriton arnoldi
AATCGCGACGGCTGCAGAGAAAGACGTGATATTACCCAAGCATGTCGATAACAATACCGATGCATGGGTAGACTGGTTGTGGGTGGCAGAGATAGCACACAATAGCGCAAAACACTCATCCACGCAACACACTCCTTTCTTTGGTACTTACGGGTTTCACCCTAGGTTCAACCCCTTGATCCTCCCCAGTACCCATGCCAGACTTCCGGACCTCCGTGGAGAGGTTGTTATGTGTACGCAAAACCTTGCTTGCTACATGTGGCAATCTGCTCCGGGTCAAAGAAAGGTACAAAGCCCAGGCGGACAAACACCGTAGACCTGGTCCTTCGTACAAAAAGGGGATTTGGTTTGGTTGTCAACGAAACATATTCGTTTTAAGAAACACAGTGTGTTTAACCCTAAATTCATAGGCCCGTATCGAGTGATCAGGCATATCAACCCTGTGGCAGTCAAACTGCGCCTGCCGGCCCATTTCCCGGATCCACCCTGTCTTCCATGTATCGCTTTTAAAGCCTTCTCACAGTCCGGTAAAGCGGGAAACCCGTGCCCGCATGGGTTCATCAAGATCAGGAGTATGAGGTTAAGGGTATCCTAGATGCAAAGAGGGTGCGTGGGAGGCTGTGGTATTTAGTTGCCTGGAAGGGCTATGGGCCTGAGGAAGACTCTGGGGAACCAGCGGTGGGCAGTGGCACGCCCCCGTCTGGTGGCCAACTTTCATCGTTTGCACCCTGACAAGCCACCTGCCAGTCAGCGTCCCCCAGGAAGGGATGTCCTGTCAGGGTTTAAAGACCGGTTACGCGCTGACTGTCTAAAACGCGTTAACCAGGAAGTAAAAACCCCATTGCAGAACTACATTTCCCGGCATGCCTCGCGAAATCACTTGCACGTGATTCAAACGCCACGCCGGATACAGAGTAAAGGGAGGCCGGTGACCGCCAACCGCTGCCGATTAGCCTGACGGATAGCCTCGCAGACAACTCCTACAGACTACGGGTATCTAAGGCGGTAAGAGTGCCTAATGCACCTATCTTCGTGCCGTCTTCTCGGGAGAGAGGCCGCGGGTTCGTTAACCTCTCGCCCACCTCCTCCGAGTGTATCTCCTCCGTTGGTCGAGCCCGGCATTTCGCGGTCTCTTGCGGGGGAGGTTTACAGCCCACACGGGCTTTATGGATATTCCTTGTGTTTCTCCTCCGTTGGATGAGACCGACTTCTAATGGCTCTTTGCGGGGAGAGTTTCATATCACGTCATTTTGGTCACGAAGCTGTTTGATTCGTTTTAGCTTGCTTCAAAAGAACAGTTCTGCTGGAAGGCATTGTGATCTTTAACAGTGCAGTTACTTAGAGCGATAGAACTTTGCTGTTCTCCCTCGTGTGAGGAAACTGAGGGAACTGTGATAATACAATCAATCCTATGAACCTTTGCATTATAGGCTAAGTCAAGACTGTGATAACATTAGCCTGTTCTTACTTTATTCACTATTGGATGTTCCTTGTTCTCTGTTTTCATTCCCAGGAGAGAGATATAGAAACGGGTGTTCAGTCAGTCTCTGCCTTGTATCTACAGTTGCTACCACATGTATTCTTAGGTATGTGATAAGGGGGGATTATTGCAAATATATATATAGAGTGGAAAACAGGGAAGGATTTGTTTCACCTGTATTTTCTCTTTTCGTCATAGTTTCATGTGGGGAACTTGCATCCACCCTACTCTCTTCTGGCAGCAAACTCTCACCCTTTTTACTTTTCAGGTAGGGTGTGTGAGGCCCAGTATTATAAGAATGTGGTAATCTCTCTTCATTGTGATACACGTATATTGGTTTTCACTTACCCTGTGTTTCTATGTCCCCCTCAGATCTCCCTCCAAGCTGTTCCTACCCTTTCCTTCCTCGCTTGACTATTCCAACAGTCTGTGTGTGTTCACATTCCAGACTTGGGGCCGTCGGAGAGGTGGACCCCTTTGAGCATCAGCACAATCCCGAGGATTCTGAAAGGAGGAGTCTGACACCGGGTGGCGTGGTCCACCAAGACCAGGATGTGCCTGTTGCCCATGGCTGTCTTGGGATCCAGTGGCCCCACAATGTCCATCCCAACCCTTTCAAAAGGGGTTCCTACAACTGGAAAAAGGTTGGAGAGGGAGCCTACCCCTCCTCCCACTCTTACCACTTGCCTGGCAAGTCTGGCAAGACCTACAATGCGCATCTGACTCGCCTTCGCATTTGGGGCCAAAGAAGTGGGTGACAATCCTGTCAAAGGTCTTGTCCTGCCCCAAATGTCCTGCCAAAGGCACGTCGTGAGCCAGACCCAATAGGAAGGTCCTGAAGCACTGGGGTACCACCAGCACTTAGGCTGACCCAGGCTCACGCCTTAGCTCGCTGTATGGGAGACCATTCTCCCAGTAGATCCTGTGTGATCCAGACTGATCACCAGCTGCCTGGTTTGCAGCCTGCTGCCGCAAACCTTCCAGAGAAAGTCATTCTTTCTGCTGCCTGCAGAACTCTTCCCTGGTGGGACCACCTTCTTGCTGCCCATGGGCCAGCTCAGATAAGTTCCCCAGTTCAGCTACCTGTTCCCTAAAGGTACCGGGCGTCCCCTCAAGGTCAGCCTCCTCAGACCATGGGAACTTCAGGGGTGGGCTTTCACGCCCCGAACCCTTTCTCTTGGCAGGAACCTGGGCCACTGTTTCAGGCTCCAGGTCCTTCTGATCACCTCTTCCCAGCGGCCATTGACCGAGTGGTCACGCATGCCCACTCTGGCAACCCAAGCATCTCCAAGGGAGACCTGAGCTCAACATCCTTCCACAAGGACTGCTCCAGGTCGCCGTTACCTAGCAGACAATCTACAGGCATGGTAGGGCTCACAATCACCCTCAAGGGATCTGAGACCCCCATTCAAAGGAACCTGCGCCACCTTACAATGGGGTTTGTGGCAGTTCTCCACAGCAACTACTTGGTGGAATGCCCTGGGGACTACCTGTTCTTCAGAGACCAGGTGACACTGGACTGAGGTCACACTGGCTCCAGTATCTCTGAGAACCTCTACCCTTCTCCCATTGATGGTCACCCAGGCGCTGTATTTCTTAGTGTTAGCAGGCACCTAGTTTCTGGGACCATCTCACTGTCCCCTAGTGAGATGAGGGTCATTTCAGCTGGATCCCCCACCCCTCCTGTGGGCACCCCTCCTCCCCAAGTGCTACACTAGCCAACACCTTGGATTGCCTACCGGTGGGTTGCTATGCCCTCTTGGGACACCTAAGGTCCCCCCTTCAAGTGACCCACCTGCCCACAGGCATAGCACTTGCGTGGGCCGGTCTCTGAAGGCTTCCCTGAAGAGACACCTTGTTTCTCATCTCCTAGGGGATGGGAACCTTTACCCTGGGTATTAGTTTGGGGCCCTTTAGAGAACTCCTGTGCTTTACCCTTGTACCCCCACTCTTCTTCTGGGGACCCTGCCCACCTTGGGCAGAGTCTCCCCCATACACCTTCTTGTGGACCCTGGCACTCACCCAGCGGTCCACCTCCATAGCAAGCTTCCTGGGGTCAGTCAGCTTACTGTCAGTCAAGTGCTGGCGAAGCTCTGCAAAACATAGACTAGACAAGTGCTCGCATGCAATCAAATTGTAGAGCCCCTGAAAATCTGTCACATTACTGCCCTTCACCCAACCATCCAATGACCTGCAAAAGAATCCACACATTCCAACCAAGTGTTTGCATCAGTTTTCTTACTGACCTAAACTGATCCCTGTACTCTGTCAGGAGTGAGCCCATATCTGGTGAGAAGGGCCTCCTTCATGTCAGTGTAGCTGAGGTTGTACCCCTTACCCAAAGCCAACAAAGTGTCCCTTCCTTCTTCTGAGAAATGTGGCCACAATCCTGCTCCCCAATTCTTTTCAGGGACCCCATTCATGTGGATAGATGCCTCATAACCCTGAAACCACATTTGTATGTCATCACCCTTTTAAAATCCTTGCCTACATTCTTGGGAATGTGCACAATCCTGTCTGAGTGCACTGTGGAATTGCTGCCACCATCCGTGCTGGACTTACTCTTTAACTCCAACTCCTTGAGCCCACACTCATGGTCTAAAACCATCTTCTGTGATTCCATCTTGAGACTCTCAAGCTCTATCTGATGCCTCCTAGCTTCCCTTCTGTCCTCCCAGCTCCTCTGGGGACAGGCCACTGCTGCCTGACCTGGAGGGGACCCCGTCTCCCAAAAAAGAGCTTCTGCTCTAGAAATAGGCTCCTCCGCCTCCACACCCCAAGATCTCCAGACTGCCCACTGGCATGCATCTAGCTGCTACCCAGGCCCTCAGCGCCTTTTGCTCCTCTTTCCTGGTAGGGCCTCTGACTTAGACCTTTAGGTTTTTGCAGAGCCTTCCCCTCCCTTGGCGTTGTAGGTTTCCAACCTTTCCTCCTCAAAGGCCACTTCTAGGGATGCAGCTGATGATGCTGCTGTACCAGGCATGATGCAGTAGGAAGTTTTAAGTTCAAAGCGATGGAAAGACATAAATAGACGCCAAAAGTGTGTGGTACGTAATGGTCTGTGATATGAGTAGTAGTGCACATCAATCACTGTAGGTCAAGTGCAAACGCACGTCCTATCCTCACCACTGACAGCCAATGTTAGAAAAGGGGGTCTCTAGTTGGCAATGGTCTGCAACTTTGCTCCAAGTAGGGACCCTTCTTCCTAGTCAGGATAAGGGGGATACACTACTGAAATAACCCTGCTCACTCCCCTTGGTAGCTTGGCACGACAGGCAGGCTTATCTTAGAGGCGAGCGTGTAAAGCATTTGCACATAACCAACAGTAATACACTACTGCAAAGGACACCACACCAGTTCTGTGAAAATAACCAATATTTATCTGGGCAAACAGAGACCAAAAGCGATAAAAGACCAACATACATAAAAATCGAAAATAGGCACTTTGCAGAAATAGCTTTAAAATGCAGTTCCTTGAAGCTGGTAGCACCATCCGGAGCTACCGCGGTGCTAGAAAACAAGCAGAATCCAGCAATTCCTGCCGGCAGCGGCAGTGTGGACCGGCTTTGGTGTCCGCGGACTGCGTAAACAGTACCTTTGATTCTGGTCGACTGCGTCCGTGCGGGCCGGGTCATGGCAAACCGCCGCGGTTGGCGATGTGAAGTGTGGCCCGGTGTGGCATCGCGGTGCCCTCAAGTCGCGATGCAGGCAGCGGCTTCGGGTGGCAGGCCATCCAGCGGCGTCAGTGAGACCAAGGGCTGCAGTGCTGGAGTGAGGCGATGCCTCGCTGCGGTGCTGACAGGTCATGGGTGCAAGCGACAGTGCCGGCTGATGGGAGCTGGCGCTGGAGGTCAGCCCAGAGCTGCGGTGTGGGACATGGCGGTATGTCATGTAACTTACAAGTGGTGCCCCCAAACCCGCGGTGCCGTCACTGGTGTCACGCGTTAGCGGGCAGTGACGTCGTCGGCGAGACCAGGGCAACAGAGTGAGGCGGTGCGGAGTGCGATGCCCACAGGTCGCGATGCAAGCAGCAGCTCGGTGGCGGTCATCATCGTTGGTGAGACCAGGGTTGCAGTGCGGCAGTGCCCTCTGCGGTGCCTTCAGGACACGGAGTCTGCAGCAGTGTCGGCTGCTTTTCTCCTTTTGTGGCAACTGAAACCCACGGTTCCAGAGGCGGTACCAAGAGGTAAGTGAAGTCTTTGCTGTTCCTTTGACTTCGTCAACAGGAGGCTGGTTCTAGTTCAAGCCCTTGGAGATACTCAGCAGCAAGTAGAGAATGTTCAGTCCAGTCCTCTCACTGCCCAAGGCAGAAGCAGCAGCTGCAGGCCAACCCAACAAAGCAACAACACAGCAAAGGGGCAGTACTCCTCCTGGCAGCTCTTCCAGCTCTTCTTCTTGGCAGGTTCCTTGATCCAAGCGAGTTCTAAAGTTATGGGGTTTGGGTCCCAATATTTATACTGCATTTCTCTTTTGTTCTCTGGGGGCAGAAGTGTCTGTGCTTAGTTCAAACCAGTTAGGTCCTTTCTGGCCCAGCTTCCCGGCAGGAGGTGGAGACAGCGTTGTCCAAAGCAGACCAGGCCCATTCAGGTGCAAGGAAATCTCCTCCCACTACTCTAAATGCAGCCCAGGTCTATTCAACTCAGCCCTGACTTATCCCGGAAAGGCAGGGCACACCTCGACCCCCCAGTGGCTGTCTGAAGAGAATGTACATCCCCAGCCCCTGTCACCCCAGAGCCAGACAGTCAATCCACAACCTGGCAGAGGCACACAGGATGTACTAAGCAAGAAAATACCTACTTTCTAAAAGTGGTATTTTCAAACACAGAACATAAAAATCACCTTTACTAAAAGATGTATTTCTACATTCTGAGTTCAGACATACTAAACTCCATTTCTCCATCTTGTCCCAATGGGAAGATATACTCGTAAAATGTTACAGAGTATTACCCATTCTATCCTATGGGACAGATAGCCTTTCAACAGTGAAAAACTAATTACGCTGTAGTTCACTATCAGGACATGTCACACGCACCAGGACATGTCCAACATACACTGCACCCTGCCCATAGGGGCACCCTAGGCTACCTTAGGGGTGACTCACATGTACGAAAAGGAAGGTTAGGACTCGGTAAGTGGGTGCACTTGCCAAGTCGACACGGCAGTAAAAACTGTGTGCAGACACTGCAGTGGCAGGCCTGAGAACCCTTTGAAAGGCTGCTCGTGGGGTGGCACAATCAGTGCTGCAGGCCCACTAGCAGCATTTGATTTACAGGCCCTGGCACTCTCAGTGCGGTTTACCGGGGACTTACCAGTAAATCAAATATGCCAATCATGGAAACACCAATCCATAATACAATTTACAATAGCAGCACCTGCACTTTAACACTGGACAGCAGTGAGAAAGTGCGCAGAGACACTAAACCTGCAAAAACAGAGTGAAAACCAGGAGGTCAGATAGCAAAAAGACAGGGGATACACGCCAAAAGACGCCTGGTCTAACACATGTCCCTTCAAGATGAAAGTAGGGAGAACTACCCAATCTCCCTGGTTCTCTTCACTACGGCGGAAGAACCTGTACAGACCATAAGAGTTGGCGTGTTCTGTGCCAGGGCGGTGTTCCACCGTAAAGTCCATTCCCTGTAGGGAGATGGACCACCTCAACAGTTTTGGGTCCTCACCCTCAATTTGCATCAACCATCTGAGGGGCCTGTGGTTTGTCTGAACTCGGAAGTCAGTCCCAAACAGGTAGGGTCCCAGCTTCTTCCGTCCCCAGACCACAGCAAAAGCTTCTCTTCCTTTGGCACTCCACTCCGGTTCCCTGGGGAGTAATCTCCTGCTAAGGAAGACTACAGGCTGGTCTAGGCCCTCATCGTTTAGTTATGAGAGCACCACTTCCACACCATACTCTGAAGCACCAGTCTGCACTACAAATTCCTTGGAGAAGTCGGGTGCCTTGAGCACGTGCGCCATGCACATGGCTGCCTTTCAGGGCATCAAAAGCTTTCTGGCAGGCGTCAGTCCAGATCACCTTCCTGGGCTGCTTCCTGGAAGTCAGCTCGGTCAAGGGGGCAACAATGGTGCCATAGCCCTTAACGAAACCTCCTATAGTAGACGATGAGACCTAAAGAGGCTCTCACTCTCTGTCTGGGTCTTGGGGGCTCCCAAGCCAGGATGGTATCAATCTTAGGCTGTAGGGGCGCCACCTGGCCGTCTTCCTACCTGGTGCCCTAAGTACACCACAGAGCCCTGCCCGATTTGGCACTTATTGGCCTTGGACCGTAAGGCCTGCCCTCTGCAGAGCCTTCAACACTTCCCAGAGGTGCTGCACGTGCTCTTCCCAGCTGGAACTGAAGCACTGCAATGTTGTCCAGGTAGGCGGCACTGAAATCCTCCAGCCCAGCCAACACCTGATTAACCAACCTCTGAAAGGTGGCAGGGGCATTCTTCAACCCAAAGGGCATCACACAAAAATGCTGACCTCTCCTTGGCCCCTTCGGTTAAGGTGATCTGCCAGTTCCCAGACGTCAAATCAAACGTGGTGAGGAACTTGGCAACTCCCAACCGATCAATGAGCTCATCAGCTCTAGGGATAGGGTGTGCGTCAGTCCTGGTGATGGCGTTGAGCCCACAGTAGTCCACGCAAAACCACAGTTCAGGAGTGGCACCGGGTGCAGCAGCCTTTGGGGCCAAGACCACTGGGCTGGCCCAAGGACTGTTGGAGGACTCTATCACCCCTAACGCCAACATCTTGGCGACCTCCCTCTTTGATGCTGGCCCTGACCCAGTCAGTCAACCTGTAAATCTTGTGTTTTACAGGTGGGCTGTCACCAGTGTCCACGTCATGGGTACACCAGCGAGTAACACCTGGGGTCAGAGAGAACAGTGTGGCAAACTGCCCCAACAACTGGTGAGAGTCACTCTGCTGCTCTGGGGTCAGTGTGGGGAGAGGAACACACCTTCCACTGACCCATCGTGCTCCTTGGTAGACAGGAAGTCAGGGAGAGGTCTCACTCTCCTCTTCCACCCTATCATCTGTCGCCAAGAGCATGCTCACTTCTTACGTCTCAAAGTGAGGCTTGTGGCCATTCACATGGAGGCCCCTCAAAGGTTCCTGGGAGTCTGTAAAATCACTAGGTAGGTGACATTACTTTTGCGCTCCACCACCTTATAAGGCCCTGTCCACATGTCCTGCAAGGCACAAGGTTCAACTGGAGCCATGACCCACACTTTCTGGCCAGGCTGAAACTCTACCAGAGTAGCATTCTGGTCGTGCCAGTGATTCATCTCCTCCTGGCTTGCTTCTAGGTTCACCTGAGCGGAGTTTCCTGAAGCGGAAGTTTGGTTCCTGAAGACCAGCATGTAGCTAAATACATCCTGGGGAGTTTTCCTGGGAGCTGTCTCCCAGCTTTCTTTGACTAAACTGAGGGGTCCTCTCACAGGGTGCCCATCAGAAGCTCAAAGGGACTGAACCCTAAAGACTTCTATGGTACTCTCCCTGTATTAAAAGAGAAGGCATGGTAAGAGGATGTCCCACTTACGCCTCATGGGTTCTGTTAGACCCTTGATCATGCCCCTTCAAGGTTTGGTTGAATCTCTCCACCAAACCATTACCTTGTGGGTGGTAAGGAGTGGTGAACTTGTAGGTTACACCGCACTCCTCCAATAGGGATGTCATATACTCAGATATGAAATTGGTCCCACGGTCAGATACCACCTCTCTGGGGAATCCGACATGGGAAAAGATCCCCATTAACGCCTGGCCCACCACTGACGCCGTCGTTGTCCTGAGAGGGATAGCGCCTCCGGGTACCGGGTGTCAGGGTTTAAAGGCCGGTTACACGCTGACTGTCTAAAAGCGCGTTAACCAGGAAGTAAAACCGCATTGCAGAACTACATTTCCGGCATGCCTCGCGAAATCACGTCGCACGTGATCTCAAAACGCCACGCCGGATACAGAGTAAAGGGAGGCCGCGTGACCGCCAACGCTGCCGATTATCCTGATGGATAGCCTCGCAGTCAACTCCTACAGACTACGGTATCTAAGGCGGTAAGAGTGCCTAGTGCACCTATCTTTGTGCCGACTTCTCGGGAGAGAGGCCGCGGGGTTGGTTAACCTCGTCCACCTCCTCCGAGTGTATCTCCTCCGTTGGTCGAGACCGGCATTTTGCAGTCTCTTGCGGGGGAGGTTTACAGCCCACATGGGCTTTATGGATATTCCTTGTGTTTCTCCTCCATTGGATGAGACCGACTTCTAGTGGTCTTTTGCAGGGGAGAGTTTCATTATCACGTCATTTTGGTCACTGAAGCTGTTTGATTCGCTTTTGCTTGCTTCAAAAAGAACAGTTCTCACTTGGAAGGCATTGTGATCTTTAACAGTGCAGTTACTTAGAGCGATAGAACTTTGCTGTTCTCCCTCGTGTGAGGAAACTGAGGGAACTGTGATAATACAATCAATCCTATGAACCTTTGCATTATAGGCTAAGTCAAGACTGTGATAACATTAGCCTGTTCTTACTTTATTCACTATTGGATGTTCCTTTGTTCTCTGTTTTCATTCCCAGGAGAGAGATATAGAAACGGGGTGTTCAGTCAGTCTCTGCCTTGTATCTACAGTTGCTACCACATGTATTCTTAGGTATGTGATAAGGGGGATTATTGCAAATATATATATATAGAGTGGAAAACAGGGAAGGATTTGTTTCACCTGTATTTTCTCTTTTCTTCATAGTTTCATGTGGGGAACTTGCATCCACCCTACTCTCTTCTGGCAGCAAAACTCTCACCCTTTTTACTTCTTTTCAGGTAGGGTGTGTGAGGCCCAGTATTATAAGAATGTGGTAATCTCTCTTGACTGTGATACACGTATATTGGTTATCATTTACCCTGTGTTTCTGTGTCCCCCTCACATCTCCCTCCAAGCTGTTCCTACCCTTTTCTTCCTCGCTTGACTATCCCAACAGTCTGTGTGTGTTCACATTCCAGACTTGGGGCCGTCGAGAGGTGGACCCCTTTGAGCATCAGCTCAATCCCGAGGGATTCTGGAAGGAGGAGTCTGACAGAATAATCGGCCCAAGAATTCTTTCCTCCTGATTGTGCTGAGGTTAAAGATGGCCACTCCTGGAGGATGTTATGGCGGCTCTGGTGTTGGTACAAACGGAGCTTGCAGCTCAGCGTCAGGAGACAGTGAACTTGCAAAGTAGAGTAGACAGAATGCAAAGAACCCGTTTGATGCAGGGGGAACCACACACCCTGCATCAGTTGTAGTGTTGAAATGCCAGCACAGATACCATTGGCATACCCCTGAAAGGTTTTACGGGGATATAAAGAAGGTGCAGGTATTTATGACTCAAGTGCTGCTCCACTTTACTTGTAAGCCTAAGATGTTCGCGACCAACCAAGCCCGGGTGGCTTTCTTGATTTCCTATCTGGGTGGCGAGGCAGCACAGTGGGCAGTCCCTGTAGTAAGAAGGGATGACCCCCTTCTCTATGATTGGGCGCGAATTCAGAGTGGAATTTGAGAAAACATTCGATCGTCAGGCAGAAACCTTCTCTGCAGACAGGGACTTGTTAGAGCTTCGACAGGGCACCACGGATCTGGTCACGTACCTCAATAACTTTCGAAGACTAGTTGCAAAGACCGACCGACCGGAATCCAAACAGTCGGCCATCTTCTATCAGGGGCTCACAGAAGAGCTAAAGGACGTCCTTGCCCAAATCGATCCCCAACCTCGCACATGTGCCACTCCTCATCGAGCTTACGCTACATCTAGATCATAGACTGAAAGAGCGGAAAGGGGAACATAAGAGGAAGGAGAGACATGCCTCGCTGAACGATCGAACGTTCCCACAGATAAGTCTCCAACAACGCCCGAGCCAATGGAGATTGGGGCGGTAAGAGCATCCTTAACGCTTAGTGAGAGGGACTATCGACGCAAACAGGGCTTATGCCTGTATTGCGGGAAAAAGGACACTTCCTCCGTGACTGTCCAGTCAAACCAAAGTACGGCCGTTCTAGAACAGGTCAACTGGCCACAGTAACAGCGGAAAAGGGAGCGGAAAACTTCAAAGCTTGAAGGCAGTAGAAGGGAAACCCTCAAGCAGTTGTACCATCCCTTCAATAAACCCTTTTACGTCACAGAATCAGAACATTTCTTCATCTCCTTGGATGTGGGAATTGATCAAGAGCAGAAACCAATAGGGGCCATGGTGGATTCAGGGGCCACAGGATGCTTTATGGATAGGGATGAAGCACTGCGATTAGGAGTATAACCCTCTGTAAACTCAACCTCAATTGGTGTATGCTGTCGACGGCAAAGAGCTGGAATCAGGACCCATTAGCCACAGCACCCGGAATACGAGCTCACCTTTGACGGCTACCATCACGAATGGTTATCCTTCAACATCATTCAAGCCCCGCAGTATGGGGTAATATTAGGCTCTCCCGTGGTTGCAAAAACACGAACCCACCATAAACTGGGCAACAAAACCTTGCAGCTGAAATCCCCCTACTGCCAGAGCCATTGTACTCAGTCGCTTACCAGACCTTCGCAAGCATTGGCTCCCCAGGCACCACATCGCTGTTATA
>CAWUFW010033650.1:0-12064 GCA_963921515.1 Calotriton arnoldi
TCCAACCTAATCTGGCTGGATCATCTTTACAGAAATGTTATGTGAATAGCAACACAGAAGCCTGGGTGGAATGGCTATAGATTGCGGAGGTAGCATACAACAGTGCGCAACATAGCACCACTAAGTTAGCTCCTTTTTTTGGTACCTATGGTTTTCATCCTCATTTCTTACCCTTAATACATCCTGGAGAAGGGCAAAAAATACCTGAAGTACAGACAAGGGTGAAACACATACAAAAACTTATGAAAATCACACAAACAAACAACAAAGAAGGTAAATTCAAGTATAAAAAGCAGGCCGATAAACATCGAAGAATAGAACCTCAATATAAGGTAGGGGATGGGGTTTGGTTATCTATGAGGAATATACACTTTAGGAAGTATAGTATATTCAATCCTCGGTATATCGGACCCTACAAGATCATCAAGGTTGTAAATCCAGTAACAGTGAAACTTGCATTACCCAAACACATGAAGATACACCCTGTATTTCATGTTTCATTGGTTAAACCTTCCTATACTCCAGTTCGGAAACCAACATCACCGGTTTGGGGGGATCAAGAACCAGAATACGAGGTACAAGCTATCGTTGACTCAAAGAAAAAAGGTAGCAGATTGTGGTATCTGGTCTCATGGAAGGGTTATGGACCTGAGGAGAATTCATGGGAGCCAGCTACTGGAGTGCATGCACCAAGACTACTGAAAAGATTTCACATTTCAAATCCCACTAAACCAAAACCCTGACAACATTCCCCTTGGGAGTGATGTACTGTTATGAAATGCAAAAACAACAATTGATGGACAGAATGCAGAACAATGTCGTACATTCACCCCAGTACAGAGATCTGGGCCTAAATCCATAGTTTTTTTGCTCACCATGCCATTCCAGTTCGGACCCAGCCATATGCAAATCAGTCTTGACCCTGCGCCCAATGGGAACAGTCCAGCCCGAACTGCCAGTCCAGGCCCTCTGGACTGGAAACAAGCATCCTAGGACCGGTTTCGGGCTTTCAGCCCTCATCAGTGGCATGGAGAGCACGGGACCCATGTCTGGGCATACCCGTCCCACTCGGGGTGACAAATGCAAAAACAACAATTTATGGACAGAATGCAGAACAATGTCGTACATTCACCGCAGTACAGAGATCTGGGCCTAAATCCATAGTTTTTTTGCTCACCATGCCATTCCAGTTTGGACCCAGCCATATGCAAATCAGTCTTGACCCTGCGCCCAATGGGAACAGTCCAGCCCGAACTGCCAGGCCAGGTCCTCCCTGGACTGGAAACAAGCATCCTAGGACCGGTTTCGGGCTTCCAGCCCTAATCAGCCAGGATAGCTTGACTCCAGTGGCATGGAGAGCACGGGACCCACGTCTGGGCATACCCGTCCCACTCGGGGTGACAAATGCAAAAACAATTGATGAACAGAATGCAGAACAATGTCGTACATTCACCCCAGTACAGAGATCTGGGCCTAAATCCATAGTTTTTTTGCTCACCATGCCATTCCAGTTTGGACACAGCCATATGCAAATCAGTCTCGATCCTGCGCCTAATGGCAACAGTCCAGCCCGAACTGCCAGGCCAGGTCCTCCCTGGACTGGAAACAAGCATCCTAGGACCGGTTTCGGGCTTTCAGCCCTCATCAGCCAGGATAGCTTGACCCCAGTGGCATGGAGAGCACGGGACCCACGTCTGGGCATACCCGTTCCCCTCGGGGTGACAAATGCAAAAACAACAATTGATGGACAGAATGCAGAACAATGTCATACATTCACCCCAGTACAGAGATCTGGGCCTAAATCCATCGTTTTTTGCTCACCATGCCATTCCAGTTTGGACCCAGCCATATGCAAATCAGTCTTAACCCTGCGCCCAATGGGAACAGTCCAGCCCGAACTGCCAGGCCAGGTCCTCCCTGGACTGGAAACAAGCATCCTAGGACCGGTTTCGGGCTTTCAGCCCTCATCAGCCAGGATAGCTTGACTCCAGTGGCATGGAGAGCACGGGACCCACGTCTGGGCATACCCGTCCCACTCGGGGTGACAAATGCAAAAACAACAATTGATGGACAGAATGCAGAACAATGTCGTACATTCACCCCAGTACAGAGATCTGGGCCTAAATCCATCGTTTTTTTGCTCACCATGCCATTCCAGTTTGGACCCAGCCATATGCAAATCAGTCTTGACCCTGCGCCCAATGGGAACAGTCCAGCCCAAACTGCCAGGCCAGGTCCTCCCTGGACTGGAAACAAGCATCCTAGGACCGGTTTCGGGCTTTCAGCCCTCATCAGCCAGGATAGCTTGACCCCAGTGGCATGGAGAGCATGGGACCCACGTCTGGGCATACCAGTCCCACTCGGGGTGACAAATGCAAAGACAATTGATGGACAGAATGCAGAACAATGTCGTACATTCACCCCAGTACAGAGATCTGGGCCTAAATCCATAGTTTTTTTGCTCACCATGCCATTCCAGTTCGGACCCAGCCATATGCAAATCAGTCTTGACCCTGCGCCCAATGGGAACAGTCCAGCCCGAACTGCCAGTCCAGGTCCTCTGGACTGGAAACAAGCATCCTAGGACCGGTTTCGGGCTTTCAGCCCTCATCAGCCAGGATAGCTTGACTCCAGTGGCATGGAGAGCACGGGACCCATGTCTGGGCATACCCGTCCCACTCGGGGTGACAAATGCAAAAACAACAATTTATGGACAGAATGCAGAACAATGTCGTACATTCACCGCAGTACAGAGATCTGGGCCTAAATCCATCGTTTTTTTGCTCACCATGCCATTCCAGTTTGGACCCAGCCATATGCAAATCAGTCTTGACCCTGCGCCCAATGGGAACAGTCCAGCCCGAACTGCCAGGCCAGGTCCTCCCTGGACTGGAAACAAGCATCCTAGGACCGGTTTCGGGCTTTCAGCCCTCATCAGCCAGGATAGCTTGACTCCAGTGGCATGGAGAGCACGGGACCCACGTCTGGGCATACCAGTCCCACTCGGGGTGACAAATGCAAAAACAACAATTGATGGACAGAATGTAGAACAATGTCGTACATTCACCCCAGAAAAATTAAATGTAAGTACTCTAGGGCTACTTCAAAACAATTAATTATCTCAAACCATTATAAGGAAAAGGACAATAGTGACACAAATAATTTGAAAAATATAAAAAATTATTTATTAGATATCTTTGTCATTCTAATGAATATAAAACACACATTAAGAGACAAAAAGGTCCTACAGAGACTAATAATGAAACAACATTCTAACCACATTCATTCATAACCACAAGCATACTACATACACATACTTATATTGATATATATGATCTTCTTGACAATCATGATTTGATTTGTAATAGATGTAGCAAAAAAACATAAAAACACTGCAAGTTGATGAACAAATGATTCTTTTGGGTGGTTTCCAGAATGACTCTACGCGAGTTTCGACAGACAACTGCCTTCATCAGGAGTTCCACCACCGAATATTGCACTAAGGATATTTGAACAAAGCCCATAGGTTGAGGATGAATAATGAACGCTTTCCAAAGTTACATTCATGTTGACAAGACGTAAATACTCAGGATCTTGGACTGTTCTAACGTCAGTGAAAGCTAAGATGAATCTTGAGACATCAAAAAATGGCTATCACCCGAGATACTTGTAGAGCGCTTTTTTTTGTAAAACCATATCAAAGAAATGATTACTTTTCTTGCCACTTCCTATTGGTGAAAGGAGAGCTAACCCTGCTCGAAATTGATTCCGGCAGGACGGATGAGCTGCTGGTCCTTTAAGCCATTGAAACTGATGCGAATTGGAAGTACAAAAAAGACGGGCAGCTCTTGTCTCAGGGTAGCAGACAACCGATATCAATGGAGCTCAAATGCCGGTAACTCAAATGCAGAACAATGTCATACATTCACCCCAGTACAGAGATCTGGGCCTAAATCCATCGTTTTTTTGCTCACCATGCCATTCCAGTTTGGACCCAGCCATATGCAAATCAGTCTTGACCCTGCGCCCAATGGGAACAGTCCAGCCCGAACTGCCAGGCCAAGGTCCTCCCTGGACTGGAAACAAGCATCCTAGGACCGGTTTCGGGCTTCCAGCCCTAATCAGCCAGGATAGCTTGACTCCAGTGGCATGGAGAGCACGGGACCCACGTCTGGGCATACCCGTCCCACTCGGGGTGACAAATGCAAAAACAATTGATGAACAGAATGCAGAACAATGTCGTACATTCACCCCAGTACAGAGATCTGGGCCTAAATCCATTGTTTTTTTGCTCACCATGCCATTCCAGTTTGGACACAGCCATATGCAAATCAGTCTCGATCCTGCGCCTAATGGCAACAGTCCAGCCCGAACTGCCAGGCCAGGTCCTCCCTGGACTGGAAACAAGCATCCTAGGACCGGTTTCGGGCTTTCAGCCCTCATCAGCCAGGATAGCTTGACCCCAGTGGCATGGAGAGCACGGGACCCACGTCTGGGCATACCCGTCCCACTCGGGGTGACAAATGCAAAAACAACAATTGATGGACAGAATGCAGAACAATGTCATACATTCACCCCAGTACAGAGATCTGGGTCTAAATCCATCGTTTTTGCTCACCATGCCATTCCAGTTTGGACCCAGCCATATGCAAATCAGTCTTAACCCTGCGCCCAATGGGAACAGTCCAGCCCGAACTGCCAGGCCAGGTCCTCCCTGGACTGGAAACAAGCATCCTAGGACCGGTTTCGGGCTTTCAGCCCTCATCAGCCAGGATAGCTTGACTCCAGTGGCATGGAGAGCACGGGACCCACGTCTGGGCATTCCAGTCCCACTCGGGGTGACAAATGCAAAAACAACAATTGATGGACAGAATGCAGTACAATGTCGTACATTCACCCCAGTACAGAGATCTGGGCCTAAATCCATCGTTTTTTTGCTCACCATGCCATTCCAGTTTGGACCCAGCCATATGCAAATCAGTCTTGACCCTGCGCCCAATGGGAACAGTCCAGCCCAAACTGCCAGGCCAGGTCCTCCCTGGACTGGAAACAAGCATCCTAGGACCGGTTTCGGGCTTTCAGCCCTCATCAGCCAGGATAGCTTGACCCCAGTGGCATGGAGAGCACGGGACCCACGTCTGGGCATACCCGTCCCACTCGGGGTGACAAATGCAAAAACAACAATTGATGGACAGAATGCAGAACAATGTCATACATTCACCCCAGTACAGAGATCTGGGCCTAAATCCATCGTTTTTTTGCTCACCATGCCATTCCAGTTTGGACCCAGCCATATGCAAATCAGTCTTAACCCTGCGCCCAATGGGAACAGTCCAGCCCGAACTGCCAGGCCAGGTCCTCCCTGGACTGGAAACAAGCATCCTAGGACCGGTTTCGGGCTTTCAGCCCTCATCAGCCAGGATAGCTTGACTCCAGTGGCATGGAGAGACACGGGACCCACGTCTGGGCATCACCCGTCCCACTCGGGGTGACAAATGCAAAAACAACAATTGATGGACAGAATGCAGAACAATGTCGTACATTCACCCCAGTACAGAGATCTGGGCCTAAATCCATCATTTTTTGCTCACCATGCCATTCCAGTTTGGACCCAGCCATATGCAAATCAGTCTTGACCCTGCGCCCAATGGGAACAGTCCAGCCCAAACTGCCAGGCCAGGTCCTCCCTGGACTGGAAACAAGCATCCTAGGACCGGTTTTGGGCTTTCAGCCCTCATCAGCCAGGATAGCTTGACTCCAGTGGCATGGAGAGCACGGGACCAACGTCTGGGCATACCCGTCCCACTCGGGGTGACAAATGCAAAAACAACAATTGATGGACAGAATGCAGAACAATGTCGTACATTCACCCCTGTACAGAGATCTGGGCCTAAATCCATCGTTTTTTTGCTCACCATGCCATTCCAGTTTGGACCCAGCCATATGCAAATCAGTCTTGACCCTGCGCCCAATGGGAACAGTCCAGCCCAAACTGCCAGGCCAGGTCCTCCCTGGACTGGAAACAAGCATCCTAGGACCGGTTTCGGGCTTTCAGCCCTCATCAGCCAGGATAGCTTGACTCCAGTGGCATGGAGAGCACGGGACCCACGTCTGGGCATACCCGTCCCACTCGGGGTGACAAATGCAAAAGCAACAATTGATGGACAGAATGCAGAAGAATGTCGTACATTCACCCCAGTACAGAGATCTGGGCCTAAATCCATTGTTTTTTGCTCACCATGCCATTCCAGTTTGGACCCAGCCATATGCAAATCAGTCTTGACCCTGCGCCCACTGGGAACAGTCCAGCCCGAACTGCCAGGCCAGGTCCTCCCTGGACTGGAAACAAGCATCCTAGGACCGGTTTCGGGCTTTCAGCCCTCATCAGCCAGGATAGCTTGACTCCAGTGGTATGGAGAGCACGGGACCCACGTCTGGGCATACCCGTCCCACTCACGGTGACAAATGCAAAAACAACAATTGATGGACAGAATGCAGAACAATGTCGTACATTCACCCCAGTACAGAGATCTGGGCCTAAATCCATCGTTTTTTGCTCACCATGCCATTCCAGTTTGGACCCAGCCATATGCAAATCAGTCTTGACCCTCCGCCCAATGGGAACAGTCCAGCCCGAACTGCCAGGCCAGGTCCTCCCTGGACTGGAAACAAGCATCCTAGGACCGGTTTCGGGCTTTCAGCCCTCATCACCCAGGATAGCTTGACTCAGTGGCATGGAGAGCACGGGACCCACGTCTGGGCATACCCGTCCCACTGGGTGACAAATGCAACAAGCATTGGCATAGCCAATAGGTCTCGCCTTTGGGACCTTATAAGTGTTTAGCTGTGCAACATTTGATGTTGTTGACGAAAGGATATTGTGCTGCAGAAGTAAATACTTATAAGGTCATAAAGGGGAGATATATTGGATATGGTAATGATTGTTTTTTTTAAGGACAAGAAGTGATTTTAGGCTGCGGCTGCCACTTAGCGTACCGTGATTATACGTAGACGTTGTAGCTATATTTGAGAGAGGTAGAGAGAGGTAGAGAGAGAGGTAGAGAGGTGTATAGAGGTAGAGAGAGAGCTAGACAGATGTAGAGATGTAGAGAGAGGTAGAGAGGTGGACAGAGGTAGAGAGAGGTAGAGAGGTGGACAGAGGTAGAGAGAGGTAGAGAGGTGGACAGAGGTAGAGAGGTGGACAGAGGTAGAGAGGTGGACAGAGGTAGAGAGGTGGACAGAGGTAGAGAGGTGGACAGAGGTAGAGAGGTGGACAGAGGTAGAGAGGTAGAGAGGTGGACAGAGGTGGAGAGGTAGGTAGAGAGAGAGGTAGAGAGAGAGAGAGAGGTAGAGAGAGAGAGAGGTAGAAAGGTAGAGAGAGAGGTAGAGAGAGAGGTAGAGAGAGAGGGGTAGAGGTAGAGAAAGAGATGTAGAGAGGTAGAGAGTGGTAGAGAGAGAGGTAGAAAGAGAGAGAGGTAGAGAGAGGTAGTGAGGTAGAGAGAGAGAGGTAGAGAGAGAGAGAGGTAGAGAGAGAGAGGTAGAGAGAGAGAGAGAGAGAGGTAGAGGTAGAGAGAGAAAGGTAGAGAGGTAGAGAGAGAGAGGGAGAGAGGTGGAGAGGTAGAGAGAGAGAGTTAGAGAGAGAGAGATACAGGAGTAGAGTCAGAGGTAGAGTGGCAGTGAGGTAGAGAGGGAGAGGTAGAGAGAGAGGGAGAGGTAGAGAGAGGTAGAGAGAGATAGGTAGAGTGGTAGAGAGAGATAGGTAGAGTGGTAGAGAGAGAGGGGTAGAGAGGTAGAGAGAGCGAGGTAGAGAGAGAGCGAGGTAGAGAGAGAGCGAGGTAGAGAGAGAGAGAGGTAGAGAGAGAGAGAGGTAGAGATAGAGAGAGGGCGAGAGGTAGAGGGAGAGAGGGAGAGGTAGAGAGGTAGAGAGAGAGAGGTAGAGAGGTATAGAGAGAGGTAGAGGGAGAGGTGAGAGAGAGAGGTAGAGAGGTAGAGAAGTATAGAGAGAGGTAGCAAGGTAGAGAGAGGTAGAGAGGTGTATAGAGGTAGAGAGAGAGCTAGACAGATGTAGAGATGTAGAGAGAGGTAGAGAGGTGGACAGAGGTAGAGAGGGGTAGAGAGGTGGACAGGTAGAGAGAGGTAGAGAGGTGGACAGAGGTAGAGAGAGGTAGAGAGGTGGACAGAGGTAGAGAGAGGTAGAGAGGTGGACAGAGGTGGACAGAGGTAGAGAGGTAGAGAGGTGGACAGAAGTAGAGAGGTAGAGAGGTGGACAGAGGTAGAGAGAGGTAGAGAGAAAGAGGTAGAGAGGTAGAGAGGTAGAGAGAGAGGTAGAGAGAGAGAGAGGTAGAGAGGTAGAGGTAGAGAAAGAGATGTAGAGAGGTAGAGGTAGAGAGTGGTAGAGAGAGGTAGAAAGAGAGAGAGGTAGAGAGAGGTAGTGAGGTAGAGAGGTAGAGAGGGAGAGAGGGAGAGGTAGAGAGAGAGAGGGAGAGAGGTGGAGAGAGAAAGAGGTAGAGAGAGAGGTAGAGAGGTAGAGAGAGAGGTAGAGAGAGAGAGGTAGAGAGAGAGAGTTAGAGAGAGAGAGATACAGGGATAGAGGCAGAGGTAGAGTGGCAGTGAGGTAGAGAGGGAGAGGTAGAGAGAGAGAGGGAGAGGTAGAGAGAGGTAGAGAGAGAGAGGTAGAGAGAGAGGTAGAGAGGTAGAGGGAGAGAGGTAGAGAGAGGTAGAGAGAGAGAGGTAGAGAGAGAGAGAGGTATAGAGAGAGGTAGAGGGAGAGGTAGAGGGAGAGGTAGCGGGAGAGGTAGAGAGAGATAGGTAGAGAGTTAGAGAGGTAGAAGGAGATGGTAGAGTGGTAGTGAGGTAGAGAGAGAGGCAGAGAGGTAGAGAGGTAGAGAGAGAGGTAGAGAGAGCGGTAGAGAGAGAGGGGTAGAGAGGGAGAGAGGTAGAGAGATAGAGAGGTAGAGAGATAGAGAGGTAGAGAGAGAGAGAGAGAGAGAGAGAGAGGTAGAGAGAGAGAGAGGTAGAGAGAGAGAGGTAGAGAGGTAGAGAGAGAGGGAGAGGGAGAGGTAGAGGGAGAGGTAGCGGGAGAGGTAGAGAGAGATAGGTAGAGAGTTAGAGAGGTAGAAGGAGATGGTAGAGTGGTAGTGAGGTAGAGAGAGAGGCAGAGAGGTAGAGAGAGAGGTAGAGAGAGCGGTAGAGAGAGAGGGGTAGAGAGAGAGAGGTAGAGAGAGATAGGTAGAGAGAGATAGGTAGAGAGTTAGAGAGGTAGAAGGGAGATTTTAGAGTGGTAGTGAGATAGAGAGAGAGGCAGAGAGGTAGAGAGAGAGGTAGAGAGAGAGGTAGAGAGAGAGGTGGAGAGAGGGAGGTGGAGAGAGGGAGAGGTAGAGAGAGAGAGGTAGAGAGAGGGAGAGAGGTAGAGAGAGAGGTAGAGGGAGAGAGAGAGAGGTAGAGAGAGAGGTAGAGAGAGAGAGGATAGAGAGAGAGGGAGAGAGGTAGAGAGAGACAGGGAGAGAGGTAGAGAGGTAGAGAGAGGTTGAGAGAGAGAGGTAGAGAGAGAGAGAGTTAGGGAGGTGGAGAGAGAGGTAGAGAGAGAGGTAGAGAGAGGTAGAGAGAGAGAGAGAGAGCGGTAGAGAGAGAGAGAGAGAGCGGTAGAGAGAGAGAGGTAGAGAGAGAGAGAGAGAGAGGTAGAGAGAGGGAGAGAGAGTGAGGGAGAGAGGTAGAGAGAGACAGGGAGAGAGGTAGAGAGGTAGAGAGAGGTTGAGAGAGAGAGGTAGAGAGAGAGAGTTAGGGAGGTGGAGAGAGAGAGGTAGAGAGAGAGGTAGAGAGAGAGAGAGTTAGAGAGAGAGAGAGAGAGGTAGAGAGAGAGAGAGAGGTAGAGAGAGGGAGAGAGAGGGAGGTAGAGAGAGGTAGAGAGAGAGAGGGAAAGAGGTAGAGAGAGAGGGGAGAGAGAGAGAGGTAGAGAGAGAGGTAGAGAGTTAGAGAGGTAGAAGGAGATGGTAGAGTGGTAGTGAGGTAGAGAGAGAGGCAGAGAGGTAGAGAGAGAGAGAGAGAGAGAGAGAGGTAGAGAGAGAGGTAGAGAGAGAGGTGGAGAGAGGGAGGTGGAGAGAGGGAGAGGTAGAGAGAGAGAGGTAGAGAGAGGTATAGAGAGAGAGGTACAGAGGTGGAGAGAGAGAGGTAGAGAGAGAGGTAGAGCGAGAGGTAGAGAGAGAGAGTTAGAGAGGTGGAAAGAGGGAGAGGTAGAGAGAGAGAGAGAGAGAGAGGTAGAGAGATAGAGGGGTAGAGGTAGAGGCAGAGGTAGAGTGGCAGTGAGGTAGAGAGAGAGAGGTAGAGAGAGGTAGAGAGAGAGGTAGAGAGAGAGGTAGAGAGAGAGCGGTAGAGAGAGAGAGGTAGAGAGAGAGAGGTAGAGAGATAGGTAGAGAGTTAGAGCGGTAGAAGGAGATGGTATAGAGGTAGACAGAGAGAGGTAGACAGAGAGAGGTAGAGAGAGAGAGGTAGAGAGAGAGGTGAGAGAGGTAGAGAGAGAGGTAGAGAGAGAGAGGTAGAGAGAGGTTGAGAGAGGTAGAGAGAGAGAGGTAGAGAGAGAGAGAGGTAGAGAGAGAGAGAGGAAGAGAGAGAGAGAGGTAGAGAGAGAGAGAGAGGTAGAGAGAGAGAGAGAGGGAGAGAGAGGGAGAGAGAGAGAGGGAGAGAGGTAGAGAGAGACAGGGAGAGAGGGAGAGAGAGGTTGAGAGAGAGAGGTAGAGAGAGAGAGTTAGGGAGGTGGAGAGAGAGAGAGGTAGAGAGAGAGGTAGAGAGAGAGAGAGAGAGAGAGAGAGGTAGAGAGAGAGAGAGAGGTAGAGAGAGAGAGAGGGAGAGAGGTAGAGAGGTGGAGAGAGGTAGAGAGAGAGAGAGGGAGAGAGGTAGAGAGAGAGAGGTAGAGAGAGAGAGGTAGAGAGAGGTAGAGAGGTAGAGAGAGAGAGGGAGAGAGGTAGAGGGAGAGAGAGAGAGGTAGAGAGAGAGAGGTAGAGAGGTAGAGAGGTAGAAGGAGATGGTAGTGAGGTAGAGATAGAGGCAGAGAGGTAGAGAGAGAGAGGTAGAGAGAGAGGTAGAGAGAGGAGGTGGAGAGGGAGGGAGAGAGAGAGGGAGAGGTAGAGAGAGGTACAGAGGTAGAGAGAGAGGTAGAGAGGTAGAGAGAGAGGTTAGAGAGGTGGAAAGAGGGAGAGGTAGGGAGAGGTAGAGAGAGAGAGAGAGAGAGGTAGAGAGATAGAGGGGTAGAGGTAGAGGCAGAGGTAGAGTGGCAGTGAGGTAGAGAGAGAGAGGTAGAGAGAGAGGTAGAGAGAGAGAGGTAGAGAGAGAGAGGTAGAGAGAGAGCGGTAGAGAGAGAGAGGTAGAGAGATAGGTAGAGAGTTAGAGAGGTAGAAGGAGATGGTATAGAGGTAGTGAGGTAGAGAGGTAGACAGAGAGAGGTAGAGAGAGAGAGGTAGAGAGAGAGGTAGAGAGAGAGAGGTAGAGAGAGAGAGAGAGAGAGAGAGAGAGAGAGAGAGAGAGAGAGAGAGAGAGAGAGAGAGAGAGAGGTAGAGAGAGAGAGAGAGGGAGAGGTAGAGAGAGAGGTAGAGAGGTGTAGAGAGAGGTAGAGAGATAGGTAGAGAGTTAGAGAGGTAGAAGGAGATGGTATAGAGGTAGTGAGGTAGAGAGAGAGAGGTAGACAGAGAGAGGTAGAGAGAGAGAGGTAGAGAGAGAGGTAGAGAGAGAGAGAGAGAGAGGTTGAGAGAGAGAGGTAGAGAGAGAGAGGTAGAGAGAGAGAGAGTTAGGGAGGTGGAGAGAGAGGTAGAGAGATAGAGGGGTAGAGGCAGAGATAGAGTGGCAGTGAGGTAGAGAGGGAGAGGTAGAGAGAGAGAGGGAGAGGTAGAGAGAGAGGTTAATTCGCAGAGAGTTTGGCAGGAGAATGAGCAATAAACAAGCATTTATTGTAGTTTTTTTTTGTTGCAGCAAGTGACATACTTTTAGGCAGTCAGAGGCTGGAACTGTTTCCAACAAACCACTGTTAAGTCCCATGTCAGATGTGTGCTTTCATCTCATCCTGAAATGCCCACGT
>CAWUFW010033651.1:0-12064 GCA_963921515.1 Calotriton arnoldi
TTAAGTCAGGGAAGGGACAACAAACATATATAATTTACTATTCCCACCCAAACTATATAAACTCTGGGAAGGTGCTGACACTAAACATATATAATTTGCTATTCCCACTCCAAACTAAATTAAGTCAGGGAAGGTGCTGGACACTAAACATTTATATAATCTTCACTCAACCAATGTTAAGTCAGGAGGACTGACAGTAAACAACATAATTTACTATTCACACTCCAAACTATATTAACTCAGGGAAGGTGCTGGACACTAAACATATATAATTTACTATTCACTCCAAACTATATTAACTCTGGGAAGGTGCTGGACACTAAACATATATAATTGCTATTCCCACTACAAACTATGTAAACTCTGGGAAGGTGCTGGACACTAAACATATGTAATTTACTATTCCAACCAAACTATATTAAATCAGGGAAGGGGGACACTAAACATATAATTTACTATTCCCAATTCAAACTATATTAAATCAGGGAAGGTGCTGGACACTAAACATATATAATTTAGTAGTCCCACTCCAAATAATGTTAAGTCAGGGAAAGGTGCTGGATAGTAAATGTATATAATTTACTATTCCCACTCCAAACTATAATAACTCAGGGAAGGTGCTGGACACTAAGCATATATAATTTAGTATTCTACTTCCAAACTATATAACTCTGGGAAGGTGCTGGACACTAAACATATATAATTTACTATTCCCACTCCAATTAATGTTAAGTCAGGGAAGGTGCTGGACAGTAAACAAATATAATTTACTATTCACCCAAACATATTAGCTCGGGGAGGTTGGGGCCGCTAAACATATTAATTTGCTATTCACTCAGAACTAGTGTTAACTGAGGGAAGGTGCTGGACACTGACAAACATAATTTATGCACTCCGGGCTATATTAGCTGAGTAAGGTCCTGGACCTCACAGCCTCATTTACTATTCCCACCCAAACTATTAACTCGGAAGGTGCTGGACAGCTAAACATATAATTTACTATTCCCACTCCAAACTATATTAACTCAGGGAAGGTGCTGGACACTAAACATATATAATTTACTATTCCCACTCCAAACTATATTAACTCTAGGGAAAGTGCTGGACACTAAACATATATAATTTACTATTCCCACTCCAAACTATATTAACTCTGCGAAGGTGCTGGACACTAAACATATATAATTTACTATTCCCACTCCAAACTATATTAACGTCAGGGAAAGTGCTGGACACTAAACATATATAATTTACTAATCGCACTCCAAACCATATATTAAATCAGGGAAGGTGCTGGACACTAAACATATATAATTTACTATTCCCACTCCAAACTATATTAACATCAGGGAAGGTGCTGGACACTAAACATATATAATTTACTAATCAACTCCAAACTATATTAACTCAGGAAGGTGCTGGACACTAAACATATATAATTTACTAATCGCACTCCAAACTATATTAACTAGGGAAGGTGCTGGACACTAAACATATATAATTTACTAATCGCACTCCAAACTATATTAACTCAGGAAGGTGCTGGACACTAAACATATATAATTTACTATTCCCACTCCAAACTATATGTAAATCAGGGAAGGTGCTGGACACTAAACATATATAATGTACTAATCGCACTCCAAACTATATTAAGTCAGGGAAGGTGCTGGACACTAAACATATATAATGTACTATTCGCACTCCAAACTATAATTAACTCAGGGAAGGTGCTGGACACTAAAGCATATATAATTTACTATTCGCACTCCAAACTATATTAACTCAGGGAAGGTGCTGGACACTAAACATATATAATTTACTATTCCACTCCAAACTATATTAACTCAGGGAAGGTGCTGGACACTAAACATATATAATTTACTATTCCCACTCCAAACTATATTAACTCAGGGAAGGTGCTGGACACTCTAAACATATATAATTTACCATTCCCACTCCAAACTATATAAACTCAGGGAAGGTGCTGGACACTAAACATATATAATTTACTATTCCCACTCCAAACTGTATTAACTCAGGGAAGGTGCTGGACACTAAACATATATAATTTACTATTCCCACTCCAAACTATATGAACTCTGGGAAGGTGCTGGACACTAAACATATATAATTAACTATTCCCACTCCACACTATATAAACTCAGGGAAGGTGCTGGACACTAAACATATATAATTTACTAATCCAACTCCAAACTACATTAAATCAGGGAAGGTCGCTGGACACTAAACATATATAATTTACTTTTCCCACTCCAAACTACATGAAATCAGGGAAGGTGCTGGACACTAAACATATATAATTAACTATTCCCACTCCACACTATATAAACTCTGGGAAGGTGCTTGGACACTAAACATATATAATTTACTATTCGAACTCCAAACTATATTAAATCAGGGAAGGCGCTGGACACTAAACATATATAATTTACTATTCCTACTCCAAACTATATTAACTCAGGGAAGGTGCTGGACACTAAACATATATAATTTACTATTCCCACTCCAAACTATATTAAGTCAGGGAAAGATGCTGGACACTAAACATATATAATTAACTATTCCCACTCCAAACTATATTAAGTCAGGGAAGGTGCTGGACACTAAACATATATAATTTACTATTCCCACTCCAAACTATATTAACTCAGGGAAGGTGCTGGACACTAAACATATATAATTTACTATTCCCACTCCAAACTATATTAACTCAGGGAAGGTGCTAGACACTAAACATATATAATTTACTATTCCCACTCCAAACTACATGAAATCAGGGAAGGTGCTGGACACTAAACATATATAATTAACTATTCCCACTCCACACTATATAAACTCTGGGAAGGTGCTGGACACTAAACATATATAATTTACTAATCGAACTCCCGAACTACATTAAATCAGGGAAGGCGCTGGACACTAAACATATATAATTTACTTTTCCCACTCCAAACTACGATGAAATCAGGGAAGGTGCTGGACGACTAAACATATATAATTAACTATTCCCACTCCACACTATATAAACTCTGGAAGGTGCTGGACACTGAACATAGCTATGATTTACTAATCGGAACTCCAAGGCCTACATTAAGTCAGGGAAGCCGCTGGACACGTAACCGCTATATAATTTACTATTCCTACTCGCAAACTACATTAAATCAGGGAAGGCGCTGGACACTAAACATATATAACTTACTATTCCCACTCCAAACTATATTAACTCAGGGAAGGTGCTGACACTGAAACATATATAATTTACTATTCCCACTCCAAACTATATTAAGTCAGGGAAGTGCTGGACACTAAACATATATAATTAACTATTCCCACTCCAGGCTATATTAAGTCAGGGAAAGTGCTGGACACTTAACATATATAACTTACTATTCCCACTCCAAACTATATAAACTCTGGGAAGGTGCTGGACACTAAACATATATAATTTACTATTCCCACTCCAAACTATATTAAGTCAGGGAAAGTGCTGGACACTAAACATATATAATTTATTATTCCCACTCCAAACTATATTAAGTCAGGGAAAGTGCTGGACACTAAACATATATAATTAACTATTCCCACTCCAAACTATATAAACTCTGGGAAGGTGCTGGACACTAAACATATATAATTTACTATTCCCACTCCAAACTATATTAACTCAGGGAAGGTGCTGACACTAAACATATATAATGTACTATTCCCACTCCAAACTATATTAAATCAGGCAAGGTGCTGGACACTAGACATATATAATTTACTATTCCCACTCCAAACTATATTAACTCAGGAAGGTGCTGGACACTAAACATATATAGTTTACTATTCCCACTCCAAACTATATTAACTCAGGAAGGTGCTGGACACTAAACATATATAATTTACTATTCCCACTCCAAACTATATTAACTCAGGAAAGGTGCTGGACACTAAACATATGTAATTTACTATTCCCCTCCAAACTAATATTAACTCAGGGAAGGTGCTGGACACTAAACATATGTAATTTACTATTCCCACTCCAAACTATATTAACTCAGCGAAAGGTGCTGGACACTAAACATATGTAATTTACTATTCCACTCCAAACTATATTAACTCTGGGAAGGTGCTGGACACTAAACATATATAATTTACTAATCGCACTCCAAACTATATTAACTCAGGGAAGGTGCTGGACACTAAACATATATAATTTACTAATCCCACTCCAAACCACATTAAATCAGGGAAGGTGCTGGACACTAAACATATATAATTTACTATTCCCACTCCAAACTATATTAACTCTGGGAAGGTGCTGGACACTAAACATATATAATTTACTATTCCCACTCCAAACTATATTAACTCAGGAAGGTGCTGGACACTAAACATATATAATTTACTATTCCCACTCCAAACTATATAAACTCAGGGAAAGTGCTGACACTAAACATATATAATTTACTATTCCCACTCCAAACTATATTAACTCAGGGAAAGTGCTGGACACTAAACATATATAATTTACTATTCCCACTCCAAACTACATGAAATCAGGGAAAGTGCTGGACACTAAACATATATAATTTACTATTCCCACTCCAAACTATATTAAGTCAGGGAAG
Organism: Calotriton arnoldi; assembly: GCA_963921515.1. Classification (NCBI taxonomy): domain Eukaryota; kingdom Metazoa; phylum Chordata; class Amphibia; order Caudata; family Salamandridae; genus Calotriton; species Calotriton arnoldi. The sequence continues at coordinate 4,638 of CAWUFW010033651.1, forward strand.
GTGCTAGACACTAAACATATATAATTTACTTTTCCCACTCCAAACTATATGAATTCAGGGAAGGTGCTGGACACTAAACATATATAGTTTACTTTTCCCACTCCAAACTATATTAACTCAGGGAAGGTGCTGGACACTAAACATATATAATTTACTATTCCCACTCCAAACTATATAAACTCTGGGAAGGTGCTGGACACTAAACATATATAATGTACTATTCCCACTCCAAAGCTGATATGTTAAATCAGGGAAGGTGCTGACACTAGAACATATATAATTTACTTTTCCCACTCCAAACTACATGAAATCAGGGAAGGTGCTGGACACTAGACATATATAATTTACTTTTCCCACTCCAAACTACATGAAATCAGGGAAGGTGCTGGACACTAAACATATATAGTTTACTTTTCCCACTCCAAACTATATTAACTCAGGGAAGGTGCTGGACACTAAACATATATAATTTACTATTCCCACTCCAAACTATATTAAATCAGGGAAGGTGCTGGACACTAGACATATATAATTTACTTTTCCCACTCCAAACTATATTAACTCAGGGAAGGTGCTGGACACTAAACATATATAATGTACTATTCCCACTCCAAACTATATTAAATCAGGGAAGGTGCTGGACACTAAACATATATAGTTTACTTTTCCCACTCCAAACTATATTAACTCAGGGAAAGTGCTGGACACTAGACATATATAATTTACTTTTCCCACTCCAAACTATATAAACTCTGGGAAGGTGCTGACACTAAACATATATAATGTACTATTCCCACTCCAAACTATATTAAATCAGGGAAGGTGCTGGACGACTAAACATATATAATTTACTATTCCTACTCCAAACTACATGAAATCAGGGAAGGTGCTGGACACTAAACATATATAATTTACTATTCCCACTCCAAACTATATTAAATCGGGGAAGGTGCTGGACACTCAAACATATATAATTTGCTAGTTCCCACTCCAAACTATATTAAGTCAGGGAAGAGTGCTGGACACCTAAACATATATAATTAACTATTCCCACTCCAAACTATATAAACTCTGGGAAGGTGCTGACACTAAACATATATAATGTACTATTCCCACTCCGAAACTATATTAAATCAGGGAAGGTGCTGGACACTAAACATATATAATGTACTATTCCCACTCCAAACTATATTAAATCAGGGAAGGTGCTGCGACACTAGACATATATAATTTACTTTTCCCACTCCAAACTACATGAAATCAGGGAAGGTGCTGGACACTCAAATCATATATAGTTTACTATTCCCACTCCAAACTATATTAACTCAGGGAAGGTGCTGGACACTAAACATATATAATTTACTATTCCCACTCCAAACTATATAAACTCTGGGAAGGTGCTGGACACTAAACATATATAATGTACTATTCCCACTCCAAACTACATTAACTCAGGGAAGGTGCTGGACACTAAACATGTATAATGTACTATTCCCACTCCAAACTGTCTTAACTCAGGGAAGGTGCTGACACTAAACATATATAATTTAGTATTCCCACTCCAAACTATATTAATCAGGGAAGGTGCTGGACACTAAACATATATAATTTACTATTCCCACTCCAAACTATATTAACTCGGAAAGGTGCTGGACACTAAACATATGTAATTTACTATTCCACTCCAAACTATATTAACTCAGGGAAAGTGCTGGACACTAAACATATATAATTTACTATTCCCACTCCAAACTATATTAACTCAGGGAAAGTGCTGGACACTAAACATATATAATTTACTATTCCCACTCCAAACTACATTAACTCAGGAAAGTGCTGGACACTAAACATATATAATTTACTATTCCCACTCCAAACTATATAAAGTCAGGGAAGGTGCTGGACACTAAACATATATAATTTACTATTCCCACTCCAAACTATATTAACTCAGGGAAGGTGCTGGACACTAAACATATATAATTACTATTCCCACTCCAAACTACATTAACTCAGGGAAAGTGCTGGACACTAAACATATATAATTTACTATTCCCACTCCAAACTATATAAACTCAGGGAAAGTGCTGGACACTAAACATATATAATTTACTATTCCCACTCCAAACTATATTAACTCAGGGAAGGTGCTGGACACTAAACATATATAATTTACTATTCCCACTCCAAACTATATTAACTCAGGGAAGGGTGCTGGACACTAGACATATATAATTTACTATTCCCACTCCAAACTATATAAGATCAGGGAAGGTGCTGGACACTAAACATATATAATTAACTATTCCCACTCCAAACTATATTAACTCAGGGAAAGTGCTGGACACTAAACATATATAATTAACTATTCCCACTCCAAACTATATTAACTCAGGGAAGGTAGCTGACACTAAACATATATAATTTACTATTCCCACTCCAAACTATATTAACTCAGGGAAGGTGCTGGACACTAAACATATATAATTTACTATTCCCACTCCAAACTATATTAACTCAGGGAAAGTGCTGGACACTAAACATGATCATAATTTACTATTCCCACTCCAAACTATATTAACTCAGGGAAAGTGCTGGACACTAAACATATATAATTTACTATTCCCACTCCAAACTATATTAACTCAGCGAAGGTGCTGGACACTAAACATATATAATTAACTATTCCCACTCCAAACTATATTAACTCAGGGAAGGTGCTGGACACTAAGACATATATAATTAACTATTCCCACTCCAAACTACATGAAATCAGGGAAGGTGCTGACACTACAACATATATAATTTACTATTCCCACTCCAAACTATATTAACTCAGGGAAGGTGCTGGACACCAAACATATATAATTTACTATTCTCACTCCAAACTATATTAACTCAGGGAAGGTGCTGGACACTAAACATATATAATTGACTATTCCCACTCCAAACTACATGAAATCAGGGAAGGTGCTGGACACTAAACATATATAATTTACAGTATTCCCACTCCAAACTATATTAACTCTCGGGAAGGTGTTGACACTAAACATATATAATTTACTATTCCCACTCCACACTATATTAACTCAGGGAAGGTGCTGGACACTAAACATATATAATTAACTATTCCCACTCCAAACTATATTAAGTCAGGGAAGGTGCTGGACACTAAACATATATAATTTACTATTCCACTCCAAACTATATTAACTCAGGGAAGGTGCTGGACACTAAACATATATAATTAACTATTCCCACTCCAAACTATATTAACTCAGGGAAGGTGCTGGACACTAAACATATATAATTTACTATTCCCACTCCAAACTAATATTAACTCAGGGAAGGTGCTGGACACTAAACATATATAATTTACTATTCCCACTCCAAACTACATTAACTCAGGGAAAGTGCTGGACACTAAACATATATAATTTACTATTCCCACTCCAAACTATATAAACTCAGGGAAAGTGCTGGACACTAAACATATATAATTTACTATTCCCACTCCAAACTATATTAACTCAGGGAAAGTGCTGGACACTAAACATATATAATTTACTATTCCCACTCCAAACTATATTAACTCAGGGAAAGTGCTGGACACTAAACATATATAATTTACTATTCCCACTCCAAACTATATTAACTCAGGGAAGGTGCTGGACACTAAACATATATAATTTACTATTCCCACTCCAAACTATATTAACTCAGGGAAGGTGCTGGACACTAAACATATATAATATTACTATTCCCACTCCAAACTATATTAACTCAGGGAAAGTGCGTGGACACTAAACATATATAATTTACTATTCTAATTCCAAACTATATTAACTCAGGGAAGGTGCTGGACACTAAACTATATAATTAACTATTCCCACTCCAAACTATATTAACTCAGGGAAGGTGCTGGACACTAAACATATATAATTAACTATTCCCACTCCAAACTACATGAAATCAGGGAAGGTGCTGGACACTAAACATATATAATTTACTATTCCCACTCCAAACTATATTAACTCAGGGAAGGTGCTGGACACCTAAACATATATAATTTACTATTCCTCACTCCAAACTATATTAACTCAGGGAAGGTGCTGGACACTAAACATATATAATTAACTATTCCCACTCCAAACTACATGAAACTAGGAAGGTGCTGGACACTAAACATATATAATTTACTATTCCCACTCCACACTATATTAACTCTGGGAAGGTGCTGGACACTAAACATATATAATTTACTATTCCCACTCCACACTAGTATTAACTCAGGGAAGGTGCTGGACACTAAACATATATAATTAACTATTCCCACTCCAAACTATATTAACTCAGGGAAGGTGCTGACACTAAACATATATAATTTACTATTCCCACTCCAAACTATATTAACTCAGGGAAGGTGCTGGACACTAAACATATATAATTAACTATTCCCACTCCAAACTATATTAACTCAGGGAAGGTGCTGGACACTAAACATATATAATTTACTATTCCCACTCCAAACTATATTAACTCTGGGAAGGTGCTGGACACTAAACATATATAATTTACTATTCCCACTCCAAACTATATTAACTCAGGGAAGGTGCTGGACACTAAACATATATAATTAACTATTCCTACTCCAAACTATATTAACTCTGGGAAGGTGCTGGACACTAAACATATATAATTTACTATTCCCACTCCAAACTATATTAACTCTGGGAAGGTGCTGGACACTAAACATATATAATTCTACTATTCCCACTCCAAACTATATTAACTCAGGGAAGGTGCTGGACACTAAACATATATAATTTACTATTCCACACTCCAAACTATATTAACTCAGGGAAGGTGCTGGACACTAAACATATATAATTAACTATTCCCACTCCAAACTATATTAACTCAGGGAAGGTGCTGGACACTAAACATATATAATTTACTATTCCCACTCCAAACTATATAAACTCTGGGAAGGTGCTGGACACTAAACATATATAATTTACTATTCTCATCCAAACTATATAAACTCAGGGAAGGAGTGCTGGACACTAAACATATATAATTACTATTCCCACTCCAAACTATATTAACTCTGGGAAGGTGCTGGACACTCAGACATATATAATTTACTTTTCCCACTCCAAACTACATGAAATCAGGGAAGGTGCTGGACACTAAACATATATAATTTACTATTCCCACTCCAAACTATATTAAGTCAGGAGAGTGCTGGACACTAAACATATATAATTACTATTCCACTCCAAACTATATAAATCTCAGGGAAAGTGCTGACACTAAACATATATAATTTACTATTCCCACTCCAAACTATAAGTATTAATCTCAGGGAAAGTGCTGGACACTAAACATATATAACTTACTATTCCCACTCCAAACTATATATAAACTCAGGGCAGGTGCTGGACACTAAAACATATATAATTAACTATTCCCACTCCAAACTATATTAACCTCAGGGAAGGTGCTGGCACTAAACATATATAATTCTTACTATTCTCAATCTCAAACCATATTAACTCAGGGAAGGTAGCTGGACACTAAACACATATAATTCATTCATTCTACTCCAAAACCAGCATGAAATCAGGGAAGGTGCTGGACACCAAACATATATAATTTACTTTTCCCACTCCAAACTGTATTAACTCAGGAAGGTGCTGACACTCAAACATATATAATTTACTATTCCCACTCCAAACTATATTAACTCAGGGAAGGTGCTGACACCAAACATATATAATTTACTATTCTCACTCCAAACTATATTAACTCAGGGAAGGTGCTGACACCAAACATATAATTTACTATTCCCACTCCAAACTATATTAACTCAGGAAGGTGCTGGACACTCAAACATATATAATTTACTATTCTCACTCCAAACTGATACTTAACTCAGGGAAGGGCTGGACACCAAACACATATAATTTAGCTATTCCCACTCCAAACTATAGTAAACTCAGGGGAAGGTGCTGGACACTAAACATATATAATTTACTATTCCCACTCCAAACTATATTAACTCAGGGAAGGTGCTGACACTAAACATATATAATTAACTACCCCACTCCAAACTACATGAAATCAGGGAATGGTGCTGGGAGCAACTAAACATATATAATTAACTATTCCCCACTCCAAACTATATTAACTCAGGGAAAGTGCTGGACACTCAAACAGATATAATTTACTATTCTCACTCCAAACCATATTAACTCAGGGAAGGTGCTGACACTAAACATATATAACTAATTATTCCCACTCCAAACATATAAACTCAGGGAAGTGCTGACACTAAACATATATAATTTACTATTCCTCACTCCAAACTTATATAAACTCAGGGAAAGTGCTGGACACTAAAGCATATGGTAATTTATTATTCCACTCCAAACTACATTAACTCAGGGGAAGGTGTTCGACACACCAAACATATATAATGTACTATTCCCACTCCAAACTGTCTTAACTCAGGAAGGTGCTGGACACTAAACATATGTAACTTACTATTCCCACTCCAAACTACATTAAGTCAGGGAAGGTGCTGGACACTAAACATATATAATTTACTATTCCCACTCCACTCTATATTAAGCTCTAGGAAGGTGCTGACACTAAACATATATAATTTACTATTCCCACTCCACACTCCATTAAGTCAAGGAAGAGTGCTGGACACCAAACATATATAATTTACTATTCCCACTCCAAACTATATTAACTCAGGGAAAGTGCTGGACACTAAAGACATATAACTAACTCATTCCACACTCCAAACCAGCATGAAATCAGGCAGGTGCTGACACCTAAACATATATAATTAACTATTCCCACTCCAAACTATATAAACTCAGGGAAGGTGCTGGACACTAAACATATATAATTTACTATCTCTCACTCCAAACTGTCTCTAACTCAGGGAAGGTGCTGGACACTAAACATATATAATTTACTATTCCCCACTCCAAACCATATTAACTCAGGGAAAGTAGCCGGACACCAAAGACATATAATTAACCATTCCCACTCCAAACTATATAAACTCAGGGAAAGTGCTGGACACTAAACATATATAATTTACTATTCCCACTCCAAACTATATATATTAAGTCAGGGAAAGTGCTGGACACTAAAAGATATATACAATTAACTATTCCCACTCCAAACTACATGAAACTCAGGAAAGTGCTGGACACTAAACATATATATAATTTACTATTCCCACCTCAAACTATAATGAATCTAGTGGAAAGCGCTGGACACTCAAAGATATATAATTTTGCACTATTCCCACTCCAATTAATAATAAATCAGGGAAGGTGCTGGACACTCAAAGATATATATAATTAACTATTCCCACTCCAAACCACATGAAATCAGGGAAG
>CAWUFW010033652.1:0-12064 GCA_963921515.1 Calotriton arnoldi
ATAAAATAAAAACATTTAAACGTAAAAAAAAAAAAAGAAACCAGTTAAAGAACTAATTAGAATTTATAAGAGCACGTCTATTCCTGTTGGGACATATGCGGCTGGAATTTTGGGCTACTGTAACACAGACATTCTGCAACGCGCAGAAAATAGTTTCCTTTGTAGACTATTGTCCATCCCAAAGAGTACTGCATACATTATTGGCCACGAAGAAGTAGGCTTGAACTACATGGAAGAAGCGATTCGCCTTGCCCGTTGTTTCTATAGATAAACTGCTGGGCCAAGCAAAAAGCAGGGTTGGTTAGAGATTTTCTTGTAGACTGCTTATCACTTGATATTTTGCATCATATACTGTGGTTTGTATATGTTAAGAAAATGTTTTACCAACTGGGAGCTCCCAGAATGTACCATAACCTTAGGGAGATTGAGTGAGTTGTAAAGTAAGAATCGAGCAGCACTCTCTAGAATACTGTATGGAGCTAAGGAGATAAGGTGCGACAAGCATTCTTGAATATTTTGCTATTTTCTGCATCCACAGGGATGGAACCTTCGCTATCAATTATAATGAATCCCAGTCATTGTTTTTTTTAAAACTCGGTTTAGGTTGAGCACATTGAACTTTACTACTGCCTTTCCTTTCCAGGGGTCCTGTTGGAAAATGGCCTTCTCTGAAGAGTCACCCCAAACTTTTGGACTTTTTCCTCCTGTTTTTCTGATCTCATTTTTGTTTCCTTAAGGACTCTGAGCGCTTTACCACTGCTAACCAGTGCTAAAGTGCATGTGCTCTCGCCTCTAAAAATTGCAACATTGGATCATACCCTATTGCACTATTTAATATACTTATAAGTCCCTAGTAAAGTGCACTACATGTGCCCAAGGCATGTAAATTAAATGCTACTAGTGGTCCTGCAGCACTGATTATGCCACTCACTTAAGTAGCCCCTTAATCATGCCTCAGGTCTTCCACTGAAGAGCCTGTGTGTGCAGCTTTAAACTGCCAAGTCGACCTGTCAAGTAGAACCTATTGCCAGGCCTAAACCTTTCTTTTTAAAACATATGTCACTCCTAAGGGAGGCCCTGGACAGCCCAAGGGCAGGGTGCTGTGTATTCAAAAAGTAAGACATGTACTTTTAAGTTTTGCATGTCCCGGTAGTGAAAAACTCTTAAATTTGCTTTTCACTTCTGCAAGGCCTGTCTCTCCCATAGGATAACATATGGATTACCTTATTGCATTTTATAAGTGTAATGTCCAATTGGGAAGAGATAAGACCTCCAAGTCTGGTGTCTGTGGAATCACGATTTAAAATCACATCTTATGGTGAAGTAGAATTCCGAAAACGCCACTTTTAGAAAGTTGTATCACTGGCTGGGTTGGGTGGCAGCTGGACTTTGTGTATTCCCTCTAGACAGCCACACACAAATTGAACTTAGCTGTGACTTGATGGATCTTCCTGGGAAGAGGGAAGATCTAGCTTGGCAGTTCGGTCTGGACTGTTCCTATGAGGCACAGGTCAAGACTGATTTGCATATGGCTGGATCTGAACTGGGGTGGCTAAAGAACGATGATGGATTCAACCCAGATCTGTGACTGGGGGTGAGTGTCTGAAAAGTTTCAGCGCTCCGTCCATCATCTCCTTGTGTTTGCTCAATTTTATTTGTACTTGTCTTTGTTGATATATTGGGGCCCAACAGCTGGTCCTATTTCCAACACACCACTCAGGACACACCCTTGATGGGGTATGTTCCAACCTCTTTACCCTGAAATTTAAAACTCCCATTCCTTAAGCCTGGTCAGATCATATGCTGATCCCATTTAGCATTAAACCACTCAGTATGAGCTCCCTCCCTAACCAAAGCTCCACATCAGCAGCGTTTCATAAATGGACTATGATAGCAAATCCAGATCTGCCCAATAGTGCATTAGCGTTTATACCCATTTTATCAGGAAACACCTCGGATGACTCTCAGCGTTTCAACGCATGGACCGCAATGGTCAGCGATAAATTAGCTCCCATGGTGCAAGGGAACCACAAACATATCCCAAAGATTTCAGCCCCTTGGTACACGCAGACACTGGCAGACCACCACCTCCAGTGCAAGCAACCAGAACGAAAGTGGAGAAGAGCCTATAAGGTAGAAGAGCTAGCCCATTATAGAGAGGGCCCACAAAAAATATCATGTACAAATTATACTAGCAAAAAAGGTTTACTTTTCCAAACAGATAACAGATGCCCAACAGGACCAGAAAGCTATCTTTAAAATCGTGAAATTCTTCACAAGTCCAAAAGCTCTAATTAAAGATATTCCTCCCTCACAGATTCTATGTGAACAGATCTCCTCCTTCTTTGAAGAAAAAAATCACAACATTCAAAAAGATTTTTGTATTAAGCATACACCTCTTCAAGACCTAGAGTTAGATTCTACCTACACAGGACCATCGTTCCACGCCTTCCATAGTATCACCCTGGAACAGTCTCATCAAGCAATCCTCTCATGCAAATCTGGCTCTCCTTTTGAAGCTTGTCCGCCTGCTGTGGTTCACACTATTATTGACATTGTCAATCCAGTAATCAACAATATAATAATCTCTATACTCACCACAGTGAAAGTCCCTACAGACTGGAAACTTGCCGTAGTTAAACCACTCCAGAAAAAACAGGTCACAGATTCTTCTACCCTCTGAACCTCTGTCCGATTTCACTACTTCCTATACTTGGCAAAACTGTAGAAAAACTGGTCAATAAGCAGCTAACAAATTTTCAGGAAGAGACAAAGATACTGCACTCCTGTCAGTCGGGATTTCGTCCCAAACACTCGACTGAATCAGCGTTACTGGAAATTGCAGATACGCTAAAATTATCCCTAGATGCTGGAAAGAATGCGGTGCTGATTTTATTGGATCTATCAGCCGCATTAGACACCATTTCACATGACACGCTTTTACTTCGCATGAAAAGTTGTGGCATATCCCAACTCGCTCTAGCCTGGACTAAATCCTTTCTCACCAACCGTAGGCAAATAGTCACCTTAGGACCCTATCTCTCAACTGAACTACCTATCACCTCAGGCGTACCACAGGTATCTTCTCTTAGCCCATAACTGTTCAAAATCTACATGCCCCCCTCATTTAGTTAATATCTTTTAATATTGAAACAACTTCATACGCCAATGATACCCAATTGATCTTAATCCTAGACAAAGATTCCACTGAATCAGAGTAAAATTTCAAGCTGTGCTAAACAGAGGTCATCCGGCGTATTAAAAATGTAATACGGACAAGACTGAGATAATGTTAGTAGGCAAAGCCAACCCTTTCAACCCAGTCCTGTGGTGGCCTGAAGATGCCCCCACTCCTCCAAACACTGTGCAGGTGGTAAAAAATCTTGGCGTAAAATTGTATGCATCTCTCTCTTTTCGACCACAGGCCCTTGCAGTGGCAGGGATGTGTTTTAGCTTAATTAAATCTCTCAAAAAGTTCTTTGATCTCATCCCCTGTCCTGCAAGGAAGACCGTAGTGGTAGCTCTTATCGTGGCAAGATTAGACAACTGTAATAGCTTGTTTGCAGTTGTCAACAAACAATTGATTTAAAAGCTGCAGATAGTACAACTTGCAGCCGCCTGCTTGGTTTGAAATTGCCCTGCCGTTCTTCAGCCTCTGCAGCTCTTAACACTCTACATTGGCTGCCCATTGAAAAAAGAATACTATTCAAGATCCTCCTAATTACTTTCAGAGCCTTCAGAGCATCCAGGCCAAAATACCTAACTGCTAGGTGTACCCCGTACGTCACTGCCCGTACACTCAGATCCTACTCAGAAAACCTGCTTAAACCTCCTGTTTTCAGGTATAAGACTAAAGGGGGCAAATCCCTGGCAGCCCTTGGGACCAGAGCATGGAACATTCTTCCTACAAATCTAAGAGTGACCGAATCAGAAACTCTCTTTAAAAAAATTATTGAAAAATTGGATTTTTGCAGCCCCTAATGCACCGTGCTCTTCACTTGTTTAAAAATGCGACCCAATTTACGCTTGCTCTGACCTTTATCTTTACTTCCGCATAGCGCCAGGATGCTCCTTCCCGAGCGACAGCTGCGCTTTATAAATACAAATACATTGAACATTTTAGATGATTTTAATGATGTTGGGTACTGATGTGACTATGTTCTTTTATGACTGTTTTTAGCCGAATAGAGATTGATTTGACTGACTGAAAGATCAAGACACCAACTATTCAAGTTGTTTGTGGGAAGGCTGATGGTGTGGCCATGTTTTGTAAGGAATAAAATATCCTCTACCATGCATTAAAATGATATTGCAAATCACCTGGAGTTCCATGACCTTATGAAGAAATTTGACCTTTAGCCTTGTTGCTCTATATTGTCTCAGAACTCCTCTGTGACTTGCAATATCGTTATAATGAAGTGCAATGTTACTTTTATCCCATTTATTCTAGTTATTTTTTGTATGGGTGGTATTTATAGAGAACAAAATTGGCTGTAAAGCAGTGGAGCGTTGTCCAGAGGCAGGGAGTACAAGATGGACTGTAAGAGAAATGAATTTATAGGTAGCTTCTCATCAAGGTGGGCTATTATAAGGTTGGAAAAGGAAGAGGTGTGGCTTGAATATAAGAGTCTTCAGATTATTCCCAAAGTCAAAGAAGGAGGGAGATCTCGACAGTTGTTGATTCAGGAGGAAGTCTGTTGTCTTGTTTTCTCCTTCATACCCGTTTTAGTCTCTAGCCTAGTGATGGTGTTGCTGTGGGTGTTGCGTTATCCCACCAGAGGTTTTTAGGTCTCGTCTGAGCCAGCGCATGCGCTGCTCTGCGAGACATTTAGTAAGTGTGCTTTTCAAAGTGCTGCCAGAGGATTTTGCTGGCCTCAAGCTTGCGATCACGATCGCGTGCACGCGTGCAGCCGCCAACTGCTCGTCATGGCTCATTAACTCTACACACACAACCCGCCCCCCCCTCTTCCTCATTAAGCATGCTCCTCCCCCTCCCCCACCACAGAGCGCGTCTCGCGGCCGCGCGGCCAGGACTTCCTTGCTCGAACATTCATGAGTATGCAAAAACTCAATCCTGTAATTAATTTAAGAAGGCAACGTGGAAGATTATGTTACCTACTGTACGTCATCTTCCAAGAATTATATCAAAACATAAACCGACGTTGATTTGAAAGTAGCTTCAACAAGGCAAGAACTGCACAGAATTATCTTCGTCGTGAGTGCGCCCATGCCTGCACATTTCGGAAATCCGCTTCAATTCCCTCCCCCACCACAGATCGCGTCACTCTGCTGGCCCCCACTGCCCCCCTCCTCCTCCCCTCCAGCCTCTCCTCATCCCAGTAAACTATTCTGTGAGGCAAATTCCATTCCCAGCAATTTAACACAATAACAATACAAATGTCACTTTCGTCAGCAAACAACAGGATTCCCTTTTCTCGAACGCGTTCAACAATCACAGACTTGTTTTGTCCTGTTTTGGGGGCTCGTCGCTGTGATGTAGCCATAGGCATGTTTGGAAGGTGATGGCTCACATGAGATTATTAATACCAAAGTACTAAAAACTTGTACTTGTTTAAATGGAATTCGGTTGTCTACAATCCCAACGTGTCCAGGTCCGCAGAGCCATGCTGAGTTTTATTGACATAATATAGTCCTTCATTGCCATAACATGACGCAGCACAACGCTGTTCTTTATCGAACCAGTTCTGATGCGCACTGACTAGTTGTGATGAGCCTCGAATTTACGATTTCAGTGCCGAAGTGTTGTCACCTTTTTAGAGCATTAATCCACGCAGTAGCGCCCAGAAGCGGTTCACCTTCGGTCAGGCACAGTAGGCAGGCCACTTATGTGCCTATTCTTTCAGTCAACATCTTTTACATTTAAAATGTCAAAAACTCCACAAGGGGTCTTCTCTTTGGCAGGAATTTATGAGAAAATGAACCTTTTAAATGGCAAGACAGCTCAGTGGGTTGAGTCACCAGTGCAGAAATCTGCCGGTTCCGTGATCACATCACAGCAGTGCGTTGTGCCAGCTTTTCACCCATTTAAAGTAGATAACATTAGTAACACTGAGATGGGAAATAACTGTTTTAATATGCTGGCGATCCATGGATGCCCAGTGTTATTGTTGCATCCGTCACGTGTGTGTGTGGGGGGGGGAGGGGGAGACACGTTCACCCTGCTGGCGTCGGTTCTTCAGAGCATCAGACATTTTTCTAAAAGTCATTTAAATACCTCAGAGGTTTCTGACTGGGAACTGGTAGTTTGACTCTCAGGCAACAAATGGTTCAGAATTTAGTTTCTTTTTATTTATAATGTTCAATTACAGTGCCGTAAGCCGAGCTTCAAGACCCAGTAACAAAAATTACAAAAGTACAAACTAGACACCATAAAGGCAACAACATAGTAACAATGAAAGAAAACAAAAAAAAATGCTATAACATCATGACAAAAACGTAAACTAACAACGAGGCACTATACTTGTATTTCTTTTTTCAAACGCGTGTTTATTTTTTCCCTGGCACCCCGGCCACTTTAACAGAGTAGCTACACAAGGGCGTATTTATAGGGCCCGTAAATTACTTTATCCCGCGGTGTAATTTATACACAGTGTACACAGATTCCGAAACACTAATGCGGGCGAACAAAGTGCAAAGCAAGCGTAAAGAGACGGCGCCCATCCGTCAGCGTCGCCGGTGCGTCGTCGCTTTTTTAATGATTTGTTTATGATTATATGACTGCGAAAGAGGCCGCGGTTTATTATCTGCCCTTTGTTCCCATCGATCCCCCGGCGGTCAGCAGCGTCTCCCTACTTTTTGAAATCGGGAGCTTTATTTGACATGATCGCGGAAAGACGAACGACCCTCGTGCCGGCGCGAGCGCCACCGCACCACGGAACATTACAGAGGCCAAGGGGGCATTTCCAGACTGCCACGAACCACGTACTACCCTATGCACGCTGCCACGCATGCATTTATTGTGCATGTGTGTTTATTTACTAAACATCGAAAGAATGAAGTGGAAATACCTCAAATACCATATCTGACATTTAGCGGTGGGCAGTAATGCCAGCGAGATTTTGAGGGGAGGGTGAGGCGAGAGACCCCGCAGGGCCATTATAGAATTTACGATGAGCATTACGCATTCGCACCGTTACGCTGTATTGTGCAGCGCTCTGCACTTTACTCCGACTTTTTGACTCGTTTTAACAAACGTGAATACATTCACTAGGAATGCAGCTTGCAGTATTTGATGGCACCCCGAGTCATTAAGCAGTAGAATGAAATTGAATGTGGAAATATTTACACTTCGAGGACGCATTGCATTGGCATAGCCAATAGGTCTCGCCTTTGGGACCTTATAAGTGTTTAGCCATGCAACACTTGATGTTGTTGCACCAAGGATATTGTGCTGGATAACTAAACACTTATAAGGTCCCAAAGGCGAGACCTATTGGCTATGCCAATGCTTGTTTGTTTCACTATCAGTGTGGAACTTTGGGGACTTGGCACTGTCAAGGAGTTGGTTGCGAAGCCAACAAGGTTAATTTCTGACAGCCAGCTTTGGCTATTAGCCATTTGATTGTAATATGCAATAAGATGAAATAAAATGGAGAATTATGCCCTTTTAAACACAACTAGTTCCATTTTCAGGAGCCACCACCTCATTTTAGGAAGCATTCGTAAGTAGATTAATGGTGATATACGCTGCAACTCGCGGATGTTTATGCTGAAAGATATGTGCTATGACACCTTTGTACTGAATGCACAATAATGTCCCAGCTATAGCTTATGGGACTGCCATTCTCTTGGACATGGGTGCAGTGTTTTGGGATTCCCAATTCCAATGGCTGTCAGCACCATTTAATAGCATCTTATTAGGGGTTGAATTATTCAAGTTATTTATGAACGAACTGATGGTGTAGTTGGTATTTTGAATTTGAGCATTGGGTCTTTATTCATTTAACTGAGATGTCTTTGGGCTCTGTGTATGCCTGGATAGGGCCTGGCAGCTCCGTCCTCCTGCCAGACGCGCATTGGTAACTGTGACCGCCAATAAAGCACAGCAGCAATGTAGACACTGCAGGTTGAACAAAGGTGCTTAAGGCAGTTTTTGGCTTTGACTCAAGACACAAAAATGATCCTCCTAATTTTTTAGACTTTGATGTTTCAAAGCGACTAATTTAGAAGTGCACTAATCCACCTTCATGCATTCTAATGACCTTTCTTTTCTATATTGGTTTATTTCCTCCAAATAACTGTATTTCTTTATTACTGTTGAATTAGCAAACAGAATTCAGTGAAAATTGTCTAGTTGCTAAGAGTAATAGGTTTTCCGTATGCAATTTCCCTCTGCTTTTTAGTGGATGCACATAAACACAATATTACATTAAGTACACAAATGGAATATATTTTTCAGTATCAAACATGGTAAACTTTTTGTTTCTTCAGTCAAAGGTGTACACCCGAACGCCCACATTGTATCTCGACTTCAAGCTTGACCAAGGAGCAAAGCACGTACAACCCGTCACTAAAGGTAAACAAATACTACAATTCCCCATTCTGTATAATAGCTGTCTTAAGATATACATTCTACTATAATTTGTGTTTAGTTCTAGGATCTGTATATTCACTCAAAGACTTTTTTAAAATTAAATAACAATTTTATTGTAATAATATGTTGAAACAATGTGAGAACAGTGTAATGTGACATAAAAGGCACATTTTGACCGAAATATTAATGTAGTTGTTTCCTAAACACCTTTGTCAAGATGCCTAAAAGCAGGAAAACTTTGTGGAGCCAGTACTTAAACAAGAGCCATAAAGGTAAACAAGACGTAGAGGATTTGCTTTGCTAACTTAAGCTATTTTTGTAATTTGTAGTTTTTGTAGGATCTCTTCTTTGACAGTGTGGACTGGGTAACTGGACTGACAAACATAGCTGGCAAGTTTATGTGTGACATTTTCATGGTTCCAGTGCATGTATGAGTGACATTCTACTGCAAATGTGTGACACTTCGAGTGACACTTTCTCGCGAATAAAAGAAAGCAATAAAGTCCACTAAAGAGATACATATCAGAAACGTCCCCCTTTGATCAAGTAGACGCTCTAAAACAGCCTTGAAACTGCTTCAATACACCTGCTAAGGAAAGTTAATTGACACTTAACCGCTTGATGGTCAATGCACCTGCTGGAGAAATCTTTGTGCAGCCTAGTCACAGATGTGACTCATCATAAAATAGCATGAAGGGTTAACGAACCTGCTGCAAAGCACAACATGCAACATTCAGGTCTTAAATTTGTATTTTATGTAGACAGCTTTGTCAGTTACTGCTTATGGTTGAGAGATCAATCAATCAATCAATCAATCAGTGGTTATAAAGCGCGCTACTCACCCGTGAGGGTCTCAAGGCGCTTGGGGGAGGGGGGGGGGGGGGAAGCAGCTCCGGATCAGTCGAAGAGCCAGTCTTGAGGTCCTTCCTGAACGTGTGCAGGGTCGGGGAGCGTCTGATGTTCACAGGGAGCTTGTTCCAGGTCTTGGCTGCGATGTGGGAGAAGGATCTCCCGCCTGTTCTGTTTCTCCGGATGCGGGGGACCTCTGCCAGGCCAAGGTCAGCGGAGTGGAGGTTCCTCTTGGGTACGTGGAAGGATACTCTCTCGTTGAGGTATTTGGGTCCGATGTTGTTGAGGGATTTGTAGGCGTGGGTGAGGAGTTTGAAGGTGACCCTCTTCTCGATGGGGAGCCAGTGGAGGTCTTGTAGGTGTTGGGTCATGTGGTCGTGACGCGGTGCCCCGAGGACGAGTCTAGCTGCGGCATTCTGGATGGTCTGGAGTCTGTGCAGAAGGGTTCTGTTGATTCCAGCATATAGGGCGTTTCCGTAGTCCAATCTGCTGGTTATGAGCGCGTGGGTGACGGTCCTTCTGCAATCGGGGGGGGATCCATTTGAAGGTCTTGCGGAGGATGCGCAGGCAGTTGAAACTGGTGGAAGCGACAGCGTTGATCTGGCGGGTCATGGAGAGGGAGGAGTCGAGGATGATGCCGAGGTTTCGTGCGTGGTCTGTAGGGGTGGGTGGATTCCCGAGGGCGGAGGGCCACCAGGTGTTGTCCCAGGCGGAGGTGCAGGGTCTGAGGATGAGGACCTCAGTCTTCTCCGAGTTGAGCTTCAAACAGCTGTCTTTCATCCAGAGATCCATTTGAAATCCACAGGTCACAAGTTATACTTCTTGAATTAGCTCAGTGAGTTATGAAGTGGCATCAAGGAGCTACATAAAGACTGCAGTGCATAAGTTTGGAACCTTACTATTTTTTCCTCAGTTTTTTCTCATTCTAAGGTTGCTGAAATGGAATCTTTGGGATGTAAGAATTATTAGTTAGTGCTGTAACTGAATATAAGAAAACTCGCTCACCCAAAACACATCAGTTCCCTCGATTAAGAACTGTCTCCAGTGTCGCTCTTATTCGGTGATCCTGCCAATCCCTCCTCTGCCTAATGCAACTGCTAACTGAACACACACACATCATTGACAGGGAGCCTAGGATCACAGTTAAAATTAAAAAAAAACCTTACTTGAAGTCTCTCCACTCAGCCTTTTCTGCTTATTGCTTCAACGCTGGCTGGAGGACTACATCGTGCTGATAGCTCCGATCCTCTCAGGGGACTTTAGTGCTGCTGCAATGGAATCTCCAGCCAATGGTCACTGCAGTCCAGCGTCGCTGCTGTCAGTCAAAAGATGCAGGTCTGTCTGTGCTGCCCACCCTTTAACACAAGATGAGGGCAGCACATGATGCATACTGGTGCAAGTCCGTCGAACTGGAGCAGATCTGAATGTCAGTGACTCCATCAGGAGGTATACCATGTGGTTCCTCTCGGTCCAGTCACAGGTCAGCCGACTGCCTTTTAAAGAAAGGACAAAAGTCGGTGGTGTCGGTGCTCCACCGATGACCCCAGCAACACACGTGGAGGCAGGTTTGAGGTCAGGTCAGGTTGGTCAGGGCCCTGGGTGTGGGGGGAGCTGCTAAGGCACTGGGCAGGTCAGGTCTGTACTTGAAAAAACATCCTGCCTACAAGCAAGCATGACCTTCTCCATGGTCTCACATGGATCATATTGAAAGGCGCTACTAATTTGCGGCTGCGGGCCAGCTCACCAATGAAAAACAAAGCTGCTGCCCACCACCCGAGCTGTTCTCTGGGGCCAATCGCTGGCCATAACAGGCAAGGACCTCCCCCCGGATCCATGAGTACACAATGTCGCCGGGTCAAAATAATTGTTTATCCGCGCGGTGCTGACTCTCAGAAGATCCGCGTGGTTGCTGACAGAGCCCCCGGCACTGGCTCAGCTTGATTAATTGTGTGTGATTATTGCAATTCATTCCCTGTGGCTCACACCTATCACAGAGTGATCATAGACTGACAAAAAATAAACAAGTCTTGCTGTCACAGTGCGCTCTCTGCTGGCAGCACAGCGCCCTTGCTGCCACTGTACTCATAGCGCTGCAGCTCCCAATGGTCAAGAGCTCAGTCGGGTGGCCTCAGGGCACTCTAAGATGCGTGACCAATGCATTTTAGTGCGTTGATGCGGACACCAGCACTAAAATGCGTTAGTCTAACAACTGATGCTGATACTTGGCAGAGCTGGACAATTCAGTAATAACCAACAATTGCTTTGTTGCAAGTGGCTTCGGCCTCCTTGCAGTTATTAGAGAACTGTGAGTGGTGGGTGTGCCTGACATTCACTGTGGCCAAAAAAAGGATTTTGTTTGTAGAAAGGGGAGTTTAACTTCTACAATTGATGGATGGATTGCTGAGTCGGTCGGCTTGACTTCGCAGCAGCTCCCACTATGTTCTCCACAGCAAAAAATCCTGTTCAGTGGTCCTTCACAGAAGGGATATCCTGCCCCGTGGAGTCCTCGTCGGCTATAGCCTCTAGCCTCATCCCACTGGAGATTACCAACTTCCAGAAAAGAGACTAAGTTCGAATGTGGAAATGTTCACCACAACTTCTTCCAGCTCCTGACAACAATGCCTCTTCCTCGGACTCTGCCTGCAGCCTTGCCCCACTGAA
>CAWUFW010033653.1:0-12063 GCA_963921515.1 Calotriton arnoldi
GTTAGAGGGCCAAGCCACGCCCCCACCACAAATAACTTTTCTTTTTTTTAAAAATCTTTTTATTAACCCGTTAAGTGCTTCTGTCGGCCAACGGCCGTCGCGAGCACTACCTCGGTAGTGCTGCGCACGTCCGTTGGCCGACGCGGCCCCGCCCGCTTAATAGAACGTTCCGCACTGGCGCGGAACGTTCGAAGCAGTTAACCGGTTAAACAGACATCGGTGTAGTTAAGTCAATACAGAGGATCGGACAACTTATACATTACAGTACGTACGGAGGGAAAGGTATACAATCATTACATGAGAGAGGAACGTCACGGGGAGGGCAGGTCATCTTGCTCATTACATCGAGGTGGTGCACAGATCTCTCCTCGGTAAGTATTCCACGGGCCCCATAAACAAGACCACTTTTTAGGGCATCCCCTTGCCAGGTATACTGTCTTTTTTCTAAACATGCACCAATCAAGGTTCCTTTCCCAGGCTTCTAGTGTGGGTGTGTGAGTTGCCCCCCATAGTTGGGCGATGTTTCTTTTCGGCAGCATGAACCCTAGTGTGGCCCATTGTGTCTGGTGAGTGTTTAGATCTGTGGGCTCCCAAATATTTAGGAGGCACCGCCTTGCCTCCGGGTGGAGACATACATGCAACACCTCACTGATCGTGTCATGTATCTTGAGCCAGAAGGAGCTAATATGCTCACATTCCCAGATAATGTGCATGAACGTTCCCCTGTGGCCACAGCGCCATCTACATTCTCCAGTGTCTGACCACCCCATGTGTACTAATCGAGGCCCCGTAATGTATATCCTGTGAAGGATCTTAAGCTGTACCAACCGCAGGCGTGCAGGGATAGCCACCACTCTGGGAGAAGACACTGCTATCCGCCAGTCCTCATCATCCAGCTCAACCCTGTCTTGCACCCACTTATCCCGTAATGTTTGAAGGGGGTCCACCATGTGGTTGATTAACTTCCTGTAAATTAAGAAACAAATAACTATTTTTAATTAGAAATTATTTATAAACAAAAACATTACTAGATAAATTTAATCTTTTTTATTTCCTACCCCATAACACCACACAATTCACCACACATCTAAATTAAAAAAAAAAAGTACCTCCATAATTATCTTAATTATTTATCAATTACAGAAATATTATAAATTAAAAAACAAATTAAAACAGATAAAAATGAAGGGGCGAATCCGATTCGGGCAGGAAATCTCTCCGACCGAGCCAGACCCGGAGAGATTTCCGACCGAATCGGACCCTAGCAGCCCGACCGAACGAGTACGGTGCGTACGCATGCTATTGGACTCGATTCGGTCGGACTCCCATTGAAGTCAATGGGAGCCGGTCGTACAACGAGTACACGGGCTCCCATTGACTCAATGGGTACGACGCGAACAAGGGCGCCCCCTACAGCGGGTACGCGTCGATGCGGGTCGCGCCGTACATGCACGTGCAGGGGGGACCCATGGGTCCCCCCTGTGTGCGACATGCGCAGCTACGCATGCAGGGGGGTCCGACACGGACCCCCGAAGTCCGGCTCCGACTGCTCTTTGGAGCCGGACGGCGCGAGTCGGTCGGACTGCTCGAGGCGCGCATCATACTTGCTCGGTCGGGGAACGTCTCCATTGCGCGGTGCGAATCATGTCCGTGCGAGTCGGTCGGAGCGGTTCGGACCCGCGAACGAGTCGGTCGGCGATTTCGCGTACGCTCGCATCGTACTCGCTCGCCCGGACGCATGCACGAATCGGTCGGAAGAGAGGCCTCCGAATCGGATTCAAATCGGATCCGGTGAAGCCGAATCCGATTCGGTGCCCTATCGGCCGAGATCGGAATTGGCCCCTAATTTACTCCCCAAATGTTACCCCAATAAAACCAAGACCCCCACACACACAAAATAAACAATTACCCTAATTAATTATCAATTGATGAATTAATATTAATGATCAAGTAATTATTAATTAAACATAAATTACTTTCCACCCTCTATCCCTATAAACCCCACAACCCACAACTAAAAATCATTACACAATTTCCATAATTAATTTTAAATTAATAAATTAATATCAATTAACAACTTCTTATTATTAATTACAAATAAATTACTTTACACCCTTTACCACTATAATCCCCAAAACTCACATCTAAAATTAGTTACACAATTGCCATATTTAAATTTTAATTAATTAGCATTAATTAACAAATTATAAATTAATTAAAAATAAATTACTTCCCACCCTTTACCCTTAGAAAGCCCACAACCTGCTCCTAAAAAAATAACACAATTACCATAATTAATTACCAATTAATTAATTAACAACCAATTAATAATTAATTAATAATAAATTACTTCCCACAATTAACAATATAAAATCTAAATTAAATAAATATTAGGAAATAAAAAATAATCATTTATTAGAATTAAATTACTTCCCACCCTATTCCCCTATAAACCCAAAACCCGCTACAGAACTAAAAAACGCAAAATTTAATAAAAATATAATTAATAACTACTAAAAATTTAACACATATTAAAAAACAAAAACAATACTTATACAAAAAAATAGATCACATACATTTAAAACACATACTAAAATACATAACACTAATTAAAAAATCGATATTTTAAACAACTATATTTTTGCAAATGATATTAATGACGTCGATATTTTTTAAAACGATATTTCTTACCTTAAAGTCGATATTATTGACCACGATATTCTTGCTGTCGATATTTCTGTGTCACGATATTTCCAACTCGCTATTTGTGTAAGTCGACATTTCCAACTCGATATTCTGTCTGCATACCATGAACTATGCCTATTAGTTGGTTTTTATTTTAGTTATTTGTTTTGCAGAAGACTAACCTAGGCCAGAGAAGAAAGTTATATAAGAATTGGGCTAACATTTTAGAAGAACACGAAGCAGGGTTAAGGATAATCTACTAGGGAACTGCCAAGAAGAATAAAATAAATAAATAAATAACAAAGAAAACGATTTCCTCAAAAGCTTTATATCTGTGATTTTTGGAGTAACAGTTATTATGATTTCCATGGTATTAATAGGGTTTTATATGACACCTGATCCAGAAACTCCTAGAATTCATGTCACTAATGTAAACAGACAGCATTTTAGGGAAAACACATTTACTAAAACTTTTACAGACTTCAGGAAGGAGGATTACTCTACAAATGTTTATTCTAGATTAGTACAAGAATACATAAATGCTTTAACCCCTTCGCTGCTAGGCCTCCCCACCCTCCTCCCCCCCGGGCTGCTTAGGGGCCGATTATGATGGCGGAAGGACCGCCACCGTAGGGCCGGCGGTGGTGGTCCTTCTGCCATCAAATGGCTATTTCCCACCACCAGATTAAGATGGCGGTGGGAACAGGAATGCGTCCGCAGCGGACGCAAGACCACCCGCCCCCAGCAATCGTCCCGACTGCCTGACGGACGGCCCAGGGAGCCCAAAATGGTGGCGGTGCCTAGCAGGCACTGTCCACCAGATTAGGATGCCAGCATTAACCGGCCTTTCCATGGCGGCGATGCCGCCATGGAAAAGTATACGGTCTTTTGCCACGGGGCCCGTTGCGGGACCCAGGGGCGGTGGGGGGTGGGTGGCTGCACTTGGGGGGTACCTATGGTACCCCCCTACATTGCCATGCTCAAGGTGGCAGGCACCGCGCGGTGCCTGCCACGTTGTGCATCGCAATGCAAAACATGGTATTTTAACATTGCGTACGGTGCTGCAGCCAGCAGCACCGTCCGCAATGTTAATCTACCAGGATGCGCCCGCCAGTGTGGCGGGCGCATCCTAATACGGCGGGCGGGACCGGCGCACCTATGGCGGATGGTCGCAGCTCCGCAGGGATGGCGGGCGGACATAAGTCCGCCCGCCATCCTAATAGGCCCCTAAGCCTTTTCTTTAAAGCCTATTTTGGGCTGTTATGGTAGGTCGCGCTAAGGCCCCTGTAACTTTTTGTCAACATAAGTTATCCATGTCAAATTTGCGTCCTTTTTTTCCACAACCCTGAGGATTCTAAAGGTATCCAGGCTTTGTGGGTTCCCTTGGAGGGGACCCAGAAATTAGCCAAAATACATCTAAATGTTGTTTTTTAAAAAAAAATTTAAATGGGGGAAAAGTGCTGCAGAAGAAAACTTCAGTTTTTTTCCCTGCAAATGGTATCGACAAAGGGTTTGTGCTGCTGAAATCACCATCGTCTCAGCTTTCAGGGACAGGCAGACTTTTGTCAGAAAACCAAACTTTTCTACACAGTTTTGGCATTTTACTGGGACTTAGCCTATTTTTGCCACTTTTTGTGCTTTCAACCTCCTTCCAGTTAGTGGTAGAATGGGTGTGAAAGCAATAATGGATCCCAGAAAGCTATACATTTCAGAAAAGTAGACAACATTCTGAATTCAGTAAGGGGTCATTTGTGTAGATCCTTCAAGGTTTGTTAGAGAAACTAACAGGTGAAAATAAAAATATTGAAATTGCATTGAAAAAAACAGCCATTTGTGCCAACGTTTTCACCTGTAACTTCTTCTAAGTATGACAGATTTTTAAAAGCAATATACCGTTACATCTGCGGTTGCGGGGATATATAGGACTTGTAGGTTCACCAAGAACCCGAGGAACACAGAGCCAATAACTAAGCTGCGTCTTGCAATGGTTTTTCATTTTGTACCGGGTATATAGCAATTCATTTGGTAAAATATAAAGAGTAAAAAATAGGTACCCAGGAAACCTACATATTTCCAAAATGGGAATAAAATTTGGAGTTTAAAAGCAGTGGGTATTTGCACATCTCCAAAATTGTGGGTACCCATACAAGCATGTGAATTAGAGGTCATTTTTCAAAATGACTTCTTTTTTACAAATTGTCTTACATTTGGTAGGCAGAAATGTAAAGAAAGTCAATTGGTAATAACAATTGTTCTACTATTCTGTGTTCCCCTAAGACTCCTGATTAAAAATGCTTCCTCAAGTGCTATCCCCTCAATTCCTATGTTTTTAGCCCTTCCCAGTCACAGGCCCTCGGCCCACCCACACAAGTGAGATATCATTTTTATCGGGAGACTAAGGGGAGCGCTGGGTGGATAGAATGGCAACAAGTACATCTGGAGCTTTGTTCGTTATTAGTACAGAATTAATTGCTATACGATCTATGCTTTTACAAGATCGTCTTGCTTTAGACATCCTTCTTGCTGAGAAAGGAGGCGCCTGCCACATGCTAAAGCTAACTCACTGCTGTTCGTACATACTGGACGAGAGTAGGAAAATAGAAGAGTTTGCAGGGAACATATCAAACCTGAGACCTGAATTACAGGAATTGGAAGACCGAGGGGCCGATTCCGATCTCGGCCGGTAGGGCTCCGAATCGGATTCGGCTTTACCGGATCCGATTCGGAGCCCTATTTCCCGACCGAGTCGGACGTGCGTCCGGCCGAGCGAGTACGATGCGAGCGCCCGTGAAATCGCCGACCGACTCGAACGTGGGTCCAACACGCTCCGACCGACTCATACGGACACGGATCGCCTCTCGCATTGGAGTCGTTCACCGGCCGGGTAAGTACGATGCGCGCAAGTCCGACCGCCTCGCGCCGTCTGGCTCGAAAGAGCTGTCGGAGCCGGACTTTGGGGGTCTGTGTCGGACCCCCCTGTACGCGCAGCCGCACGAGGCGCACGCAGGGGGGACCCATGGGTCCCCCCTACCTGTGCGTGTACGGCGCGATGCGCATCGCCTCGTACCCTCTGTAGGGGGCACCCTTGTCTGCCTCGCACCCATTGAGTCAATGGGAGCCCGCGTACGCCTTGTACGCCCGGCTCCCATTGACTTCAATGGGAGTCCGACCGACTCGAGTCCGGTAGCGTGCATACGCATCGTACTCGGTCGGTCGGGCTGCTGGGGTCCGATTCGGTCGGAAATCTCTCCGGGTCCGGCTCGGACGGAGATTTTTCCGGCCCGACTCGGAATCGGCCCCAAAGTCTATATGACAGCTGGAAAAGGGATAATGAAAGCTATATTTATGCCCAAACTAGTAATCGCATTATGTCTAATAGTCTTATATGTCCTATATCTGGGCTGTAGATATTTTTTGTGCAAAAGACATGATGCCTATCAACGAAAACGTTTCAAAAAGGACATGGGCTTAATGGGGATAATGAATGACAATTACATGAAAACAGTGCAACACTCGAGGGGAATAAAAAGAAACCGACAGGATACTCTAGAAGACAAAACTGCATTTTAGATTTAATTGTTGAAGTGAAACCAAATTAATTATGATTATATATATATATCAAGAGGGAGGGAGTTTGGGAGAAATGAGCATGCATTTGGAAACCCGACTTATTTACTATGTCAAAGTTGCATTTCAGAACACATTTAAATGCTGTTCAAATACTCGTTTTAGTAAATGACTCTTAGATAAAAGTGAATGCACCTTGGTTAGAATATTAATAAACAAACAGTAACATTATATTTCATAAATCAATGTAGAATATAAGGATCTCTCTAGAATGCTTTATTAATGAATGTATGGTTTTCAAAACTTTTGCACCAGGTATCTATGCTATAGCTGTACAGTAATACCAAAAGCATTTCTTTTTGACTTTGCTCAGTTACAGGAGTAAGACATCTTGTGCAACTGCCTAGCATTGATGTCATCTTTAGAAATGTGCTGATTATAATATTGTGTGGCTCCCAAGTTGAGGGACAATTTTCAAAGTATGCTTTCTTGTTCCCCTGTCTAACAAGCCCAACACCACTGTACATATGGGTGCAGAGACAGAATATCGAATCAAAAATATAGAATTGCACAAATATCTTGTCATCAATATCGTGGGTCAAAAATATCGACAGACAAATTCTCGTGGTCAAGGATATCGATTTAAGGTAAGTAATATCGATGTTAAAAATATCGAAGTGTTTAATATCGTTTGCAAAAATATAGTTGTTAAAATATCACTTTTTTAGTAATGTTATGTATTTTAGTATACATGTTATATGTGTATGATGTATGTATTTCTTGTATAAGAATTGTTTGTATTTTTATTATTATATATTTTTAAAATTTTAGTAGTAATTAGTTTACTTTTGTTTGAATTTTGCGTTTTTAGTTCCGTAGCGGGTTGTGGGTTTATAGGGGAATAGGGTGGGAACTAATTTAATTATAGTAAATTTATTGATTATGTTTAGTAGTTCTTTTCTTTTTTTTAAGTTGAATTTTGCATTTTAGTTCCGTAGCGGGTTGTGGGTTTATAGGGGAATAGGGTGGGAAGTAATTTAATTATAGTAAATTTATTGAAAACATTTTTATTTATTAATATTTGTTGAATTGCGATGTTATAGTGTTAAATGTGTAAATTAATTTTTTATTAATTATTTAATAATTAGTTGTTAATAAATTTTAATTAATTAATTGGCAATAAATTATGTTAATTGTGTAATTAATTTTAGGTGTGTGTTGTGGTATTTAACGGTGAAAATGGTGGGAAGGGTAGGAAGTAATTTATTTTTAATTGATGAATTAATAATTAGTTGTTCATTAATTTTGATTAAATAATTAGTAATTAATTATGGTAATTGCCTAATTAATTTTAGTTGTGTGTTGTGTTTATAAGTGTAAATGGTGGGAAGGATGGGAAGTAATTTATTTTTAATTGATGAATTTATATTTAGTTGTTAATTAATTAAAATTAATTATTTAGTAGTTTTAAAATATTGTTTATTTATTTTTAGGATTATTTTAATTTTTAAAATTGTTTAAATGTTATTAGTAATTTTTACCCCTTCGCTATCCAACACTTCCCCTACTGTTGAACTCACTGGAGAGAGAATAGTGATTTTTACCCCTCCGCTATCCAACACTTTCCCTACTGTTGCACTCAATGTTGTGGGAATAGTAATTTTTACCACTCTGCCATCCAGCACTTTCCCTACTGTTGCACTCATTGTAGTGGGAATAGTAATTTGTACTCCTCCGCTATCCAACACTTTCCCTACTGTTGCACTCACTGCAGTGGGAATAGTAATTTTTACCCCTCCGCCATCCAGCACTTTCCCTACTGTTGCACTCATTGTAGTGGGAATAGTAATTTGTACTCCTCCGCTATCCAACACTTTCCCTACTGTTGCACTCACTGGAGTGGGAATAGTAATTTTTACCCCTCCGCCATCCAGCACTTTCCCTACTGTTGCACTGATTGAAGTGGGAATAGTAATTTTAACCCCTCCGCTATCCAATACTTTCCCTACTGTTGCATTCACTGGAGTGGGAATAGTAATTTTTACCCTTCTGCTATCCAATACTTTCCCTACTGTTGCACTCAATGTTGTGGGAATAGTAATTTTTACCCCTCCGCCATCCAGCACTTTCCCTACTGTTGCACTCATTGTAGTGGGAATAGTAATTTGTACTCCTCCTCAATCCATCACTTTCCCTACTGTTGCACTCATTGGAGTGGGCACAGTATTTTTTACCCCTACGCTATCCAACACTTTCCCTACTGTTGCACTCACTGGAGTGGGAATAATAATTTTTACCCCTCCGCTATCTAAAATTTTCCCTACTGTTGCACTCTTTGGAGAGGGAATAGTAATTTTTACCCCTCTGCTATCCAATACTTTCTCTACTGTTGCACTCTTTGGAGTGGGAATAGTAATTCTTACCCCTCCGCTATACAGCACTTTCCCTACTGTTGCATTCACTGGAGTGGGAATAGTAATTTTTACCCGTCCGCTATCCAATACTTTCCCTACTGTTGCATTCACTGAAGTGAGAATAGTAATTTTTACCCCTCCGCTATCCGGCACTTTCCCTACTGTTGCACTCACTGGAGTAGGAATAGTAATTTTTACCCCTCCGCCATCCAGCACTTTCCCTACTGTTGCACTAACTGGAGTGGGAATAGTAATTTTTACCCCTCCGCTAGCCATCACTTTCCCTACTGTTGCACTCATTGGAGTGGGAATATTAATTTTTACCCCTCCGCTATCCAGTACTTTCCCTACTGTTGCACTCACTGGAGAGAGAATAGTAATTTTTACCCCTCCGCTATCCAGCACTTTCCCTACTGTTGCACTGATTGAAGTGGGAATAGTAATTTTTACCCCTCCGCTATCCAGCACTTTCCCTACTGTTGCATTCACTGGAGTGGGAATAGTAATTTTTACCCGTCCGCTCTCCAATACTTTCCCTACTGTTGCACTCACTGGAGTGGGAATAGTAATTTTTACCCCTCCGCTAATCAACACTTTCCCTACTGTTGCATTCACTGGAGTGGGAATAGTAAATTTCACCCCTCTGCCATCCAGCACTTTCCCTACTGTTGCGCTCTTTGGAGTGAGAATAGTAATTTTTACCCCTACGCTATCCAATACTTTCCCTACTGCTGCACTCACTGGAGTGGGAATAGTAATTTTTACCACTCCGCTATCCAACACTTTCCCTACTGTTGCACTCACTGGAGTGGGAATAGTAATTTTTACCCCTCCGCCATCCAGCACTTTCCCTACTGTTGCGCTCTTTGGAGTGGGAATAGTAATTTTTACCCCTCCGCTATCCAACACTTTCTCTACTGTTGCACTCACTGGAGAGGGAATAGTAATTTTTACCCCTCCGCTATCTAAAATTGTCCCTACTGTTGCACTCATTGGAGAGGGAATAGTAAATTTTACCCCTCTGCTATCCAACACTTTCCCTACTGTTGCACTCACTGGAGTGGGAATAGTAATTTTTACCCCTCCGCTAATCAACACTTTCCCTACTGTTGTACTCACTGGATTGGGAATAGTAATTTTTATCCCTCTGCTATCTACTACTTTCCCTTCTGTTGCACTCATTGGAGTGGGAATAGTAATGTTTACCACTCTGCTATCCAACACTTTCCCTACTGTTGCACTCACTGGAGTTGGAATAGTAAATGTAATTATTCCGCTATCCAACATTTTCCCTACTGTTGTATTCATTGTTTTGTGAAATGTACGTTTTAATTATTTTTTTAAAGTTAAATGTTTGAATTAATTATAAAATGTTTATTTTTGCATTTTAAATTATTGATATATGTATATATTTTATTTTTTATATAATTTAAAACTTTAAAAATTAAATAAAGATAATAGTTAATAAATTATTTTAAAGTAAATATATGTATATGTATAAAATATTATGTTTGTGTTTATATTTTTTTTATTGAGTTTATTTCTTTATATTTAGTTAAAATATATATTAAATGTAATTAATTTTGTTAAAGATAATGTTATTATTAAATATATTTAACATATATTATTTTATTTAAAATTTTACATCGATATTATTTACATCTATATTTTTAACTTCGATATTTTTGTACTTACCTGTTAAAGTATTGGAGATTATATTTTTGTAGTCAATATTTTTTTGCGATATTTTGAACATCGATATTTTGAACATCGATATTCTGTCAGTGATCCGTACATATGCTCAGTCCACATGGTTGCGCCCGGTATGAGGACTGACTACTCTTTTGGTATTATACTAACCGATCACCACCAGTCAGTCATAAAATGCTTCTTGCTTATTTCCCACTCCACTAGGAAATTCACAAGACAAATATTCATACATAGGCCCTTTTCATTGTATTCCGCTACATATGGAATCACTTCCCTCGTTTCACCTGGGTGACCAGTTTCCATTCTCTACTGGTCTACTTTTATATGTTGTTATTTGCACTTCCTTTTCTACCACTCAAGAGACTTCGCTCTCCTTACGGTGTACTAATTTTCACTTTTCCGCACAGTACTATATTTTCCTCAGCATGGTCGCATATACATACAATTGTATATATATATTAAATATATTCTGACACGATCTTCTCTGTATCTCTCGGACTACTTTTGGACATTGACCTTACTACAGGGTGCTCAGGTATTCTATATTCTTATTAAATCCCACTACTAATGTTTATTCTATCCTTGCGTGCAAAAAGCAACACTAAATACACACATTTCTTCGTATCTTAAAGAGCACAATGCATGCAAAATCTAGTTTTTCACATGTATTAGAATATATACTGGCATTCCCTATGGCCCCCTTACTTGGGATATCATCTTTCGGTCAACATCACCTATCATGGGTACCGCTTTTTAGGGCTTTGGGTGAGCTGACGCTAAAATGCATTTTTACACAATATCCTCAGTGCGTTGTGATCGGCATATATAATTTCATGTCACTATTTTCCAACGCCTCATCACTACTATATGAGGTTGACACGTAAGAATTTTACGTAAAAGATTTCATGAGAGATGATGTTCCATACCATTGTATGTATTTTTTCTGCAGCCTTGACAAAGCCCAATGGACGAAACACGTGTCGGCAGCTTTTGCTCGTATAGACCAGATATAAGCTGTTCCTGCTTATATATAAACCGAACATTGTGGAAACTACAAATGGAATAAAATAACTTCACAAAAAAGAACAAAAAATTTGATGGACTTCATATTAGGACTACTTTCTTTATTAAATGGACTTTCTATGTGTGCTCTAGTACTTACTTTTTTGTATAATGTTTGCCAAGGACATTGTCCTAAGCAGGTGAACACCCTAGGTGGCAGGGTGTCTGTAGTACCATGGTAGCACCTCTACCCCACATGAAGATATATGGGCATGATATTACATTCCTAACAATAGTGCTGGAAATTGGATCTGCAATTGTTGTGAGCATAGCCACCATTTGTGTTTGTATAGTTAGGAAATTTTGACTTAGTTTTTGCACAACTCTGAATTGAGGAAAACCTGGGGGGACTTTTCCAGAATGTGTTTGCTTTTTCTGAATGTTCAGGGTACTTTTCTTAGGACTTCAGTTAAGCTTTAAAGATGCAAATATGTTTTGTAAGGACAGCAGCTCATTTCTGTGGCACTTATTTCAGGACTCAAAAGAGTTTGCTGAAAACTTGCAGGGATTTATGAAAATTTAAGAGAGTTTCCTGATGACGCAGGGAAGGTTTCTGAGAACTTAATGTTTTTTTTTGAGAATGCAAAGTGATTTTTTGAGGATCTGAAAGTTTCCTAACACTTTG
>CAWUFW010033654.1:0-12063 GCA_963921515.1 Calotriton arnoldi
CGATTCCGATCTCGGCCGGTAGGGCACCGAATCGGATTCGGCTTTACCGGATCCGATTCTGACGCCCTGTTTCCGACCGATTCGAACACCCGTCCGCGCGAGCAAGTACGATGCGAGCGTACGCGAAATCGCCGACCGACTCGTTCCCGGGTCCGAACCGCTCCGACCGACTCGTACGGACACGAGTCGCACCACGCAATGGAGACGTTCCCCGACCGAGCAAGTACGATGCGCGCCTCAAACAGTCCGACCGACTCGCGCCATCTGGCTCGAAATAGCAGTCGGAGCCGGACTTCGGGACCCCCCTGTACACCTAGCCGCGGGAGTCGCACACAGGGGGGACCCATGGGTCCCCCCTACACATGCATGTATGGCGCGAGTCGCACCGACGTGTACCCGCTGCAGGGGGCGCCCTTGTTCGCGACACACCCATTGAGTCAAAGGGAGCCTGTGTACGCGTCGTACGACCGGCTCCCATTGACTTCAATGGGAGTCCGACCGACTCGAGTCCGATAGCATGCGTCCGCATCGTACTCGTTCGGTCGGACTGCTAGAGTCCGGTTCGGTCGGAAATCTCTCCGAATCCGACTCGGTCGGATTGATTTCCGGCCCGAATCGGAATCGGCCCCTAGGTCTGAGGCTTTCTGACTCAAACCGTCGTTTTTACTTACGACCGGCTGATGATAATACTGCCGGTCTGAAGTGAAACTGGCCGGTTATTCACGCTGGCTTCCGACGGGCTCCAGGAACCTGTTGGCCAATCTGAACTGGCATGTAATTTATATGTATGGTGATTTACGCCGTCTGGATTACGATGCACTGTTTCTGGTAGTGTTTTTTAATATCCTGCTTTCACACATGGAAAGTATGTTTGAAACCTACTTCACCCTGCGGCCTACGGTTGGTGTTTAATGTGATACCTAGGATGCCCACTTGTTGATCCCTGCACCGTGTGGCAAGCACCCTGTATTCCCTGGTACACGGTTTATGGATGAACTCCACCTCCTATTTCCCTATGTGAGTTTGAGCTACGGCCAGTTTATGGCTGTAGCACATGTTCCTATAGTGTAATTTGAGAATGCGACTGCACCGCAGCATGTGTGGTCTTATCGTAATCAGTATGTCGGGACTGCCGTTTGGATGTTGGTCGGTCATGTTTCCGCTATGGTGCCGTACACCATAATAAGTCCTCTAATGTTATTAATATATGTATGTGGAGGAGGTACTTCATTTTTAACTGGTGTAATTTCTTCTGATCCTCAGTTCCAGGGACAATGTGGTTACCATTTTTTCTATTAAATTTTTTTTTAATAAACTTATAAATATTTTACATTTTCTTGTATGTTTTGCTTTCCTGAAGCATTTCTTTCTTTTGATCTATTTTTAATGTTTTTTTTTTATCTTTAGATGCTATGGATGATTAGATATTTAGCTTTAATTTTTTCTCAGTTGTATTTACCCATTTTTTTTGTTGCAAATTACAAAATAAAATAACAGCGGATATAGTGGGCACCCCTGCCTTGTGCTCCAAAGGAGAGCAAAAAAGGTGGATGAGAAGCACCCACAGGTCACTCAGGCCATAGTAGCACTTTTTATTCACTATTCTTTAAGCAAAGTACGCGTCCCTTAGGTCCATGATCTCCATCATCCATAAAGGTATGTCCGCTTTATACGTTTGAACCCCTTCTTGCTTTCAAGAGAGACAACCACCTTCTCATCCTCATCGTTCTGCGTCTCCAACTGTATATGGGAGTTTGTCCTAACATGATTCGCTGAAGTGTGATTATGTATTAACCCTACCTTTGGTGGTTAAATAATTATGTAATATAGACCTTCAGTTTATTGTGCAAAACCTTCACCATGATCTTTATATCTGCATTTATGATTGATATTGGTTCGTATTTTGCTAATTGAAGTGGGTCACAGCCAGGTTCGTTAAATTAAGGGGTTTTCAGACAGACATATGTGTTTTTAAATGTCGCCCTACCGAAATATTTATTTCTAAATATCGTGACTCTGAAATCATGATGTTAAGAATATTGTGTTTAAGAATATCGGTTATAAAACAAGAAATATCATTTTAAATAATAGATTTTTTTTTTTAATATTTCAAAAATGTACTTGTTTTAAAAATTTCTTTTTAAAATTAGTGTTATGTATTTTAGTATATATTTTAAATGTATGTGTTTTGGGTGATTTCTATAATAATTGTTTATGTTTTCTAACATATGTGTTACATTTTTAGTAGTTATCAATTGTTTTTTAATTAAATTTTGCATTTTTTATTTCCGTAGCGCATAGTGGGTTTATAGTTGAGTAGTTTTGGAATTAATTTAAATTTTGAAAATTCATGATTATATATATTTTTTATTAATTATTTAATTTAGATTTTATAGTGTTAATTGTGTGAAGGATTACAAAAATTATTATGAATTGTTTTTTTTTATTATTAATTATTTCCAAAGTAGTTTTTGTAATTGTCTAAATTTTTTAGATGCATGATTGTGTGTTTTCTAGGGTTAAAGTGTGTGAAGCACTTTATTTATAATTCATTAATAATAAGTTCCTAATTAATATTAACTAATTTTTTTCAAATTAAATTTGTAAATTCTGTTACTTTTTTGAGGCGTTGGTTGAGGTGTTTGTATGGGCTAAAGCGTGGTAAGTAATGTAAGTATTTTAAAATAATATTTAGTTTATTATTATTATTAATTAATTATTTGATATTTATTTAGGGTTATTGTTTATAATTTTGTTGTTTGCATATTACTTTTATAGGGGTAAAGGTTTTGAAGTATATTAATTTTACTTACTTTACAATCCATATTTGAATACTATTCGGTTTATGAATTAGAATTTTATTTAATTGTGTAAGTTTTTTTAACATTTTAATTTTAGCTCAGATTTTCCACGTTTATAAGTGTGTAAAGTGTGGGAATTTTCATAATTTTAATTAATTTTTAATAATTTTTTAATTCATAATATTTCTTTAATTGTTAATTACCTATGGCATTAGGTAAGTACATCTTTTCTTTAATTTAGATGTAGGTTTTGAATTTCGTGGTGTTAAAGGGTAGGAAATAAAAATAAGTAAATTTACGTAATAATTAATGTATTTCTTTCTAAAAATAAATTTGAAATCAAAATTAACCAAAAAAATATTTAATATAATTTTTTGAAGGTATGGGTCATATGCATTTATCATTAGGATTTTTTTTGTTCAATATGTTATATTAAATATATTTTTAATTTAATTTGTATCATATTTCTTTTTCATATACTTTCTTTTTTAAATCAGTTTCATGTTGTTAATATTTTGTTATTTTATATTTTTTTACTGACTGTAGTGGGAATCTTAATTCTATTAATTGATTGAAGTTGGAATAGTAAATTTTACCACGCTACTATCCAACACTTTCCCTACTGTTGCACTCACTGGAGTTGGAATAATAATTTCTGCTCCTCTGCTAACCAACACTTTTACAACTTTTGCATTCATTTCAGTGGTAATATTCATTTTTACCTGTCCACTATCCAACACTTTCCCATCTGTTTAACTCATTGGATTTGTAATAGTAATTTTTAGCCCTCCGCTATACAACACTTTCCCTACTGTTACACTCATTGGAGTGTGAAGATTAATTTTTACCCCTCCTATAGACAACACTTTCCCTACTGTTACAATTATTGGAGTGGGAATAGTGCATTTTATCCGTAGCCTATACAACATTTACACTTTTGTTGCACTCATTCTAGTGTTAAATTGTAAATTTTACCCCGCCACTATCCAACACTTCCACCACTGTTGCACTAACTGTAGTGGGAATAGTAATTTGTTCTCTTCCGATATCCATCACTTTGCCAAATTTTGCACTCATTGGATTGTGAATAGTTATTTTTTACCTGTACGCTATCCAACGCTTTCCTACTGTTACACTTACTGGAGTGGGAACAGTTATTTTTATTCCTAGGCTATAGAACACTTTCACTATTGTTGCACTCACTGGAGTGGGAATAGTAATTTTAACTCCATCGCTATTCAACATTTTCCCTACTGTTGCACTGACTGCAGTATTAGATTTAAGTTAAAAGATTTTTAAATAGTTGAATTTTTTGATTTTTAATAAAATGTTTCATTTTTGTCGATTTTATGTTATTGCTATATATAAATATATACACATATATTATCTACTGGCGGTCGCCAGTAGATAGTTATAGTTAAAACCTATTATCCATAGGAAATCCGCGACATTCTATTTGAAATAACGTTGGCGCCGGTTGATGAATCTTCGCGAAAGGTTCCAACTTGTTGGGCGCTCCGGTCCGCTCCTATCCTGAAAGTCTCGGGGTGATACGTCAAGCGGGGGCCGAGAAAAAGGGGGTCCCAAAACGCGTTTTCCCCATTCATTTTTCCATAGGAACCTTTAGTCGCAGCTACAGCCCGAACTGCTGAACGGAATTACACCAAATTTGGCAAAGAGGTAGCCCTTGGTTCAGTGTCGTGCCTTTTGCTTAAATGGTGTAAATCCGTTCAGTAGTTCCTGAGAAAATCAAAAGTAAAGTCACATATATATCTGGGCGGAGCCTAACCACACATGTCATCGTGAGATCTGATTGGCTGTCAGCACTTCATCCTGGAATTGCTGGCAGCCATCTTGGGACCAATATAAATGATAGTACCTCATTGAAATGCATTGTAGTGAATAGAAGATTTTGAGGGTCACCAAAAGGAGAACTATAAAGGGTGATAACAGGCTTTAGTTACATTAGAATTTATTTGTTGATGGTACCATACTAATTTTAGGAATTGTGGTGTATTCTAAGGTGATTTTACCATGTGAAAAACCTTCTGCTGGGATATCATGAATCATGTTTGAGAGAACACTATTTTCTCATGCTTGTCCCATGTAGGTTTGGAAGGTGCTCCAGAAGCTAGAATGAGAGCATATTTTCTGTAAATTCACATTATCTTTCTCACTCATGTGAGAATGAAGTCTGACATTCTCAGTAAAACATGTACATCCAACAAGGGCAGAGACTGTCAGTTGATTCCTTTGTGTTCTACTGCAGCTTCCCAGAGTGTTCTAAAGAACAACTAGAGTGCTAACAGCCTTACTTATGACAAAAGTATGGCACACCTGAAGCCATCTTGATTGGAATAAACTGGTAACACTTAAAACAATTTAATTTAAAAAGGAACAAAATGATGGGGTTCATTTTGTCATAGAAATTATGGTTAGTGCTGTAGAAAGAAAAATTAGGACATATTTCAAGTGTGATCTCAAATATCTTCCTGTTATATTTCAACAGGAGCAGCCTGCCAGTTGATGCCTTTGTGTTCTACTGCAGCTTCCCAGAGTGTTCTAAAGAACAACTAGAGCGCTAACAGCCTTACTTATGACAAAAGTATGGCACACCTGAAGCCATCTTGATTGGAATAAACCGGTAACACTTAAAACATTTAATTTAAAAAGGAACAAAATGAGGGGTTCTTTTTGAAAACAGAAATTATGGTTAGTGCTGCAGAAAGAAAAATTAGGGCATGTTTTAAGTGAGATCTCAAATCCTCTTCTATTTCATTAGAAAATTCTGACATGCAGACTGAAACAATCACTTTCAATACCAGCAGCAGACTACCAGTTAACTCCCTGGTGAGCAGTAGCTTTACTCCAGTGATCTAATGAGCAACTAGAGTGCTAACATTCTGAATTTATGGCAGATGTGAGACACATCTGAATGCCTTCTTGATGGAATCAAAGTAAAAACTGAAAGCATTTCCTACTGAGGAGACTGCAGTAAATGAAGAAATTAGGAAACTTCATAACAAAGAAGTCTTCCAAGATGGCCACCAGTGAAAAAAGAGCCCAAATGTAGCACAAATATTACCCAGATGTAGCCCACATATAGCCCAATGACAAAAGTGTGCAAAACACTTTTTATTTTTAGTTTTTTTGCAGTTTTATGTAGTGCAGACTGGTCAGGTATTGGAGCATTGCATCTTAAAACATGACCCCCTACACTACAAAAACACCACTGCACTACCTTAAACCCTAAAACACTACCCCCAGCACGACCCCCTACACTACCCAAACACCACTGCACTAACCTAAATCCTAAAACACTACCACCAGCACGACCCCCTACACTACCCAAACACCACTGCACTACCCTAAAACATGACCCCTACACTACACAAACACCACTGCACTACCCTAAACCCTAAAACACTACCCCCAGCATGACCTCCTACACTACACAAGCACCACTGCACTACCCTAAACCCTAAAACACTACCCCCAGCACGACCCCCTACACTACACAAACACCACTGCACTACCCTAAACCCTAAAACACTACACCCAACATGACCCCCTACACTACCCAAACACCACTGCACTACCCTAAAACATGACCCCCTACACTACACAAACACCACTGCACTACCCTAAACCCTAAAACACTACCCCCAGCACGACCCCATACACTACACAAGCGCCACTGCACTACCCTAAACCCTAAAACACTACCCCCAGCATGACCCCCTACACTGCCCGAACACCACTGCACTGCCCTAAACCCTGAAACACCAGCCCCTGCATGACCCCCTACACTGCCCGAACAGCACTGCACTGCCCTAAACCCTGAAACACCACCCCTAGCACGACCCCCTACACTGCCCGAACACCACTGCACTGCCCTAAACCCTGAAACACCACCCCCTTCACGACCCCCTACACTGCCCGAACACCACTGCACTGCCCTAAACCCTGAAACACCACCCCCAGCATGACCCCCTACACTGCCCAAACACCACTGCACTGCCCTAAACCCTGAAACACTACCCCCAGCAAGACCCCCTACACTGCCCGAATACCACTGCACTGCCCTAAACCCTGAAACATCACCCCCAGCAAGACCCCTACACTGCCCGAACACCACTGACCTAAACCCTGAAACACCACCCCCAGCACGACCCCCTACACTGCCCGAACACCACTGCACTGCCCTAAACCCTGAAACACTACCCCCAGCATGACCCCCTACACTGCCCGAACACCACTGCTCTGCCCAAAACCCTGAAACACCAGCCCCAGCACGACCCCCTACACTGCCCGAACACCACTGCACTGCCCTAAACCTTGAAACACCAGCCCCTGCACGACCCCCTACACTGCCCGAACACCACTGCACTGCCCTAAACCCTGAAACATCACCCCCAGCAAGACCCCCTACACTGCCCGAACACCACTGACCCTAAACCCTGAAACACCACCCCCAGCACGACCCCCTACACTGCCCGAACACCACTGCACTGCCCTAAACCCTGAAACACTAGCCCCAGCATGACCCCCTACACTGCCCGAACACCACTGCTCTGCCCTAAACCCTGAAACACCAGCCCCAGCACGATCCCCTACACTGCCCGAACACCACTGCACCGCCCTAAACCCTGAAACACCAGCCCCAGCACGACCCCCTACACTGCCCGAACACCACTGCACTACCCTAAACCCTGAAACATCACCCCAGCACGACCCCCTACACTGCCCGAGCACCACTGCACTGCCCTAAACCCTGAAACACCAGCCCCAGCACGACCCCCTACACTGCCCGAACACCACTGCACTGCCCTAAACCCTGAAACACCAGCCCCAGCACGACCGCCTACACTGCCCGAACACCACTGCACTGCCCTAAACCCTGAAACACCAGCCCCAGCACGACCCCCTACACTGCCCGAACACCACTGCACTGCCCTAAACCGTGAAACACCAGCCTCAGCACGACCCCCTACACTGCCTGAACACCACTGCACCGCCCTGAACCCTGAAACACCAGCCCCAGCACAGACACCGTACACTGCCCGAACACCACTGCACTGCCCTAAACCCTGAAACACCATCCCCAGCACGACCCCCTATACTGCTCCGAACACTACTGCACTGCCCTAAACCCAGAAACACCATCCCCAGCACGACCCCCTATACTGCACGAACACCACTGCACTGCCCTAAACCCTGAAACACTACCCCCAGCAAGACCTCCTACACTGCTCGAACACCACTGCACTGCCCTAAACCCTGAAACATCACCCCCAGCAAGACCCCCTACACTGCCCGAACACCACTGCCCTAAACCCTGAAACACCACCCCCAGCAAGACCCCCTACACTGCCCGAACACCACTGCACTGCCCTAAACCCTGAAACACCAGCCCCAGCACGACCCCCTACACTGCCCGAACACCACTGCACTGCCCTAAACCCTGAAACACCACCCCCTGCATGACCCCCTACACTGCCCGAACACCACTGTACTGCCCTAAACCCTGAAACCCCACCCCCAGCATGACCCCCTACACTGCCAGAACACCACTGCACTGCCCTTAACCCTGATACACCACCCCCTGCACGACCCCTACACTGCCCGAACACTACTGCACTGCCCTAAACCCTGAAACACCACCCCCAGCACGACCCCCTACACTGCCAAACACCACTGCACCGCCCTAAACCCTGAAACACTACCCCCAGCAAGACCCCTACACTGTCCGAACACCACTGCACTGCCCTAAACCCTGAAACATCACCCCAGCAAGACCCCCTACACTGCCCGAACACCACTGCACGCTAAACCCTGAAACACCACCCCCAGCAAGACCACCTACACTGCCCGAACACCACTGCACTGCCCTAAACCCTGAAACACCACCCCCAGCAAGACCCCCTACACTGCCCGAACACCACTGCACTGCCCTAAACCCTGAAACACCACCCCCAGCACGACCCCCTACACTGCCCGAACACCACTGCTCTGCCCAAAACCCTGAAACACCAGCCCCAGCACGACCCCCTACACTGCCCGAACACCACTGCACTGCCCTAAACCCTGAAACACCAGCCCCAGCACGACGCCCTACACTGCCCGAACACCACTGCACTGCCCTAAACCCTGAAACACCACCCCCAGCAAGACCACCTACACTGCCCGAACACCACTGCACTGCCCTAAACCCTGAAACACCACCCCCAGCACGACCCCCTACACTGCCCGAACACCACTGCACTGCCCTAAACCCTGAAACACCACCCCCAGCACGACCCCCTACACTGCCCGAACACCACTGCTCTGCCCTAAACCCTGAAACACCAGCCCCAGCACGACCCCCTACACTGCCCGAACACCACTGCACTGCCCTAAACCCTGAAACACCAGCCCCAGCACCACCCCCTACACTGCCCGAACACCACTGCACTGCCCTAAACCCTGAAACACCAGCCCCAGCATGACCCCCTACACTGCCCGAACACCACTGCACTGCCCTAAACCCTGAAACACCAGCCCCAGCACAACCCCGTACACTGCCCGCACACCACTGCACTGCCCTAAACCCTGAAACACCAGCC
The DNA here is from genome assembly GCA_963921515.1 of Calotriton arnoldi. Lineage (NCBI taxonomy): Eukaryota > Metazoa > Chordata > Amphibia > Caudata > Salamandridae > Calotriton > Calotriton arnoldi. The sequence goes on from CAWUFW010033654.1 coordinate 9,407, forward strand.
CCAGCACAACCCAGTACACTGCCCGAACACCACTGCACTGCCCTAAACCCTGAAACACCAGCCCCAGCACGACCGCCTACACTGCCCAAACACTACTGCACTGCCCTAAACCCTGAAACACCACCCCTCAGCACGACACCCTACACTGCCCGAACACCACTGCACTGCCCTAAACCCTGAAACACCATCCCAGCATGACCCCTACACTGCCCGAACACCACTGCAGCCTAAACCCTGAAACACCACCCCTGCACGACCCCCTACACTGCCGGAACACCACTGCACTGCCCTAAACCCTGAAACGCCACCCCCAGCACGACCCCCTACACTGCCCTAACACCACTGCACTGCCCTAAACCCTGAAACACCACCCCCAGCATGACCCCCTACACTGCCCTAACACCACTGCACTGCCCTAAACCCTGAAACACCACCCCCAGCACAACCCCCTACACTGCCTGAGCACCATTGCTCTGCCCTAAACCCTGAAACACCAGCCCCAGCACGACCCCCTACACTGCCCGAACACCACTACACTGCCCTAAACCCTGAAACACCACCCCCAGCACGACCCCCTACACTGCCCGAACACGACTGCACTGCCCTAAACCCTGAAACACCAGCCCCAGCAAGACCCCCTACACTGCCCGAACACCACTGCATTGCCCTAGACTCTGAAACACCAGCCCCAGCAAGACCCCCTACACTGCCCGAACACCACTGCACTGCCCTAAACCCTGAAACACCAGCCCCAGCATGACCCCCTACACTGCCCGAACACCACTGCACTGCCCTAAACCCTGAAACACCAGCCCCAGCACGACCCCCTACACTGCCCGAACACCACTGCACTACCCTAAACCCTGAAACACCAGCCCCAGCACGACCCCCTACATTGCCCGAACACCACTGCACTGCCCTAAACCCTGAAACACCAGCCCCAGCACCACCCCCTACAATGCCTGAACACCACTGTACTGCCCTAAACCCTGAAACACCACCCCCTGCACCGCCCCCTACACTGCCCGAACACCACTGCACTGCCCTAAACCCTGAAACACCACCCCCTGCACGACCCCCTACACTGCCCGAACACCACTGCACTGCCCTAAACCCTGAAACACCACCCCCTGCACCACCCCCTACACTGCCCGAACACCACTGCACTGATCTAAACCCTGAAACACCACCCCCTGCACCGCCCCTACACTGCCCGAACACCACTGCACTGCCCTAAACCCTGAAACACCACCCCCAGCATGACCCCTTTACTGCTCGAACACCACTGCACTGCCCCAAACCCTGAAACACCACCCCCAGCATGACACCCTACACTGCCCGAACACCACTGCCCTAAACCCTGAAACACCACCCCTGCATGACCCCCTACACTGCCCGAACACCACTGCACTGCCCTAAACCCTGAAACACCACCCCCTGCATGACCCCCTACACTGCCCGAACACCACTGCACTGCCCTAAACCCTAAAACACCACCCCCAGCACGACCCCATAAACTGCCCGAACACCACTGCACTGCCCTAAACCCTAGAACACTACCCCCAGCATGACCCCCTACACTACCCGAACACCACTGCACTACCCTAAACCCTAAAACACTCCCCCAGCACGACCCCCTACACTACCTAAACACCACTGCACTGCCCTAAACCCTAAAACACTACCCCTGCATGACCCCTACACTACCCAAATACCAATGCACTACCCTAATCCCTAAAACACTACCCCCACACAACCCCCTACACTACCCAAAGACCACTGCACTACCCTAAACCCTAAAACACGACCTCCTACACTACACAAACACCACTGCACTACCCTAAACCCTAAAAAACTACCCCCAGCACGAACCCCTACACTACCCAAACACCACTGCACTACCCTAAACCATAAAACACTACCCCCAGCAGTACCCCTATGCTACCCAAACACCACTGCACTACCCTAAACCCTAAAACACTACCCCCAGCAGTACCCCCTACACTACCCAAACACCATTGCACTACCCTAAACCCTAAAACACTACCCCCAGCAGTATCCCCTACACTACCCAAACACCACTGCACTACCCTAAACCCTAAAACCCTAAAACACTAACCCCAGCACGACCCCCTACACTACCCAAACACCACTGTACTACCCTAAACCCTAAAACACTCCCCCCAGCACGACTCCCTACACTACCCAAACACCACTGCACTACCCTAAACCCTAAATCTACCCCCAGCATGACCCCCTACACTACACAAACACCACTGCACTACCCTAAACCCTAAAACACTACCCCCAGCACGACCCTCTTCACTACCTAAACACAACTGCACAATTTGTTACAGGCGTTGCAACACAGGCCTGTGGTGCTTACTGGAAGTACCTGGTGGGCTAGTTGGGCCCCAGGGACTCTCAGGATTCAAGGTGACCTAATCCCCCAACTTAAAACGCGCCACGGGGCGCGTTTGCACAGTGGTGAAAGGAGGGGGCGGGGCCTCAGGTGACATGTGCGCAAACACGCCCTGTGGTGCGTTTTAAGTTGGGGAGTTAATTTTCTTGTGAATCCTGGGGGCCAACTAGCCCACCAGGTACCTTCAGTAAGCACAACAGAGTTGCGTTGCAGAGGTGTGAAAAAAGGTGCGTGG